>CALZFC010000103.1:665000-672500 GCA_945643635.1 Allodiplogaster sudhausi
ACGCAGAGCTGTGGACTGCGGACGGGCGCGGGTCGTGCCTTGTGGAAAGAAGTGCCGGAGGAAGAGAGACACGGAGACAGAGAGAGAGAGTGAGAGAGAGAGAGGGAGAGAGTAAGGAGAGAAAGAAAGGGAGACTCCAAGATATAAGATAGCAGGAGGGAATGGGCAGACGCCAGAGGCACTGGGAACGGGGTCGACGGCATGCCAGACTGAGAGAGTTGTGGGAGGAAAGAGAGAAAAAAGAGATAGAGAGAGAGAAAAGGAGAGAGCATGAGAAAGAGAGAGAGAGAGAGAGAGAAAGGGAGAGATAGCATGAGAAAGAGAGAAGGAAAGAGACGACTACAGAACAGAAGAGCGTAGATACAACAGACTTCTCACCCTCTCTCTCTTCCTCTTTCCTCCTTCGTCTCCTTCAGTCATTCTGTTTCTCTGCGGCAATACCCGGCCGCTGGCAGTGGAAGAAGAGAGAGAGTGTGTGAGAGAGAGGGAGAGACGGGAAGAGAGAGAGAGAGAGAAAGAGAGGGAGGAGAGTGAGAGAGGGGGATGAGAAGGAGTGACGAGTAGACTGAGTGATGGGATGAATGGCGGATAAGAGAGGAAAGAAAGAATCAGAGAAATAAAGTAGTGAGAATGCGGCTATGGCAGAAATAGAAAAGATAGAGAGAGATCGAGAAATAGAGAGGGAAAGAGAGACAGAGAAAGACAGAGAGAGAGAGAGAGTGAGAGATAGAGAGAGTGAGAGAGAGAGATGGATTGGCAAGAGAGTATGTGTGAGCATGAGTGGTGACGCCGGCTAGCTTTAATGTGTATGCGAGCAAGCAGCGTGAGAATGTGTGAGAGAGTGAAGAAAGAAGAGCAGAGAAAGAGAAGAGGGAGAGTGAGAGTGAGAGAGAGAAGAGAGTGAGAGAAACAGAGACGGAAAGTGAAATGGTGAGGAAGTGACAGCTTGGCATTGAGAGAGACAGAGAAAGGCGGATAGAGAGAGAGAGAGGAGAGAGAGAGAGAGAGAGAGAAGAGAGCGAGAAAGAGATGCAAAGAGGAAAGTACGCAGTTGGCGAGAGCACGCCCAGAGCCCATCAGGCGATTCTTCTTCGTCTCCTTCTTCACTCTTTTCCGGAGGAGAGAGAGAGAGAGAGAGAGAGAGAGAGAGGGAAAGGATAGGGAGATAGAAAAAGAGAGAGGGAAGAGACGAGAGATAGTGTGTGAATTAGCGAGAGAGCCAGACAGCGAGAGCGTGTAGTGAGCGCGTGAGAGAGAAATACTCGACATACACATCTGTTGCAGTCCGCTCCAGTGCCTGGCGGCAACGGCATTAGCAGTAGCGCCTCCGTACCCGCACCCGAGACCGGGCGGCTTTCCGCCGCCGCCGCCGCCGCCACTGTTGCAACCGAGAACGGGCAGGTTTTCGACACCAACGCCACCGCACCTTAGAACGGGCGGCTTTTTCCTCCGACGCCGCCGCACCCTAAGACCGGGCGAGTTTTCGCCGGCACGGGCGGCGCAATGCCATGGTGCTGCGGCGCCGTCGGCTCGTCGACACCGCCCGCGGCCGAGTTTGCGGGCGCCGCCGATCAGCTGCCGCTCGTGAGCGCCGCGGCGGCCGCCGCAGCCGAGAATGGCCGGCCGAGGAAATGGTGAGGCCTCTTTCTTTTCTTTTTCATTTTCCTTTTTTATTTATTTTATTTTTTAACTTTATTTAACTAATTAATTTAAAAAAAAACAAATATAATGTAAATAAAATGGCATTTCTCTTCTTTGTTCAATTGTTTCTTTGGTCATGCATGTAATGTTTGCACGCAAAGTGATGTTTTTTTTTATCGAATATACATACATATTTGTCGAATTGCTGCGCCATTTGAATCTTTGTCTTTCTCTCCCTCTCTCTCTCTCACTCGCTCTATCTCTTTTCCAAGCTCAATCTCTCCCTCTCTCTCTCTCTCTCTCTCTCTCTCTCACACAATCTTCGTACTTTTCATTCGTTTTCATGGGCCCACGACGTTCATTGGCAGCGCGTTTTTTCTCTTACTTCTTCCCTCTCCCTCTCTCTCTCTCTCTCTCTCTCTCTCTCTCTTTCTTTCGGACCCGTTGTACATATACATCAATATTAATGCGTGCCTAATCTTCTTCCGTAGTTAGCGGGCAGAGTGCCACGAGAAAGTGAGGAAAAGAGAGGGAGAGCGAGAGAGAGAGAGAGAGAGAGAGAGGGAGGGAGGGAGAGCGTGAGAGAGAGAGAAAATGACTCCAGGCCAGCGATACATTCAGCGCGAGAATGAGGCAAGGAGAGTGAGATAGAGCGTGTAAATAAGAGAAAGCGAGAGAAAGAAAGAAATATATATACAGTCGCTCATCTGCCACACATATTGATAAGTGCTTTTCCTCTGATGATGGAGAGGGACTCTTTCTCACCATATCTCCTCTGGGCACACGCACTTGTTATCATTTATCGCTGAGCGGAAATGGGAAGAGAAACACAATCCACATCCACCCACGTACATATGGCTTTGTGGCTTAGTTGCTATCCACATGCTATGTAATCTGCAATACATTCATATTCATTTGTGAAGGTGTTGGGATGGGGGGTAGGCCTGGGAACGGGTGGAGCGAGTAGAGAGAGAGAGAGAGAGAGAGAGAGAGAGAGATTAGAGGCAATGGTGATAAAGAATGATGCACTGGTTGGCAAGGAATTTTTGTTATCTCTCTATCTGTCTCTCTCTCTCTCTGATGGTCTGGTAGAGAGGTAGGGAGAGAGAGGGGTGAGTCAGAGAGAGAGAGAGAGAGAGAGAAAGAGAGAACGAGAGAGAGAGAGAGAGAGAGACTTTCCTTTGTCCCCTCAGGCGGTGCTCGTGTCGGCGACCGGCACAGCGGCGGCCGATGGCCAGTTCATCGAGAGGCTCAGGAACGCCGGCTGGACACTCGAGACGTGCGCTACTGCCGCTGCTGAGGCACACGTCGCGAGGTGGGAGAGAGAGAGAGAGAGAGAGAGAGAGAGAGAGAGGGAGAGATAAGGAGAGAGAGAGAGGGAGAGAAGGAGAGAGAGTGAGTGAGAGAACGAGAGTGAGAGAGGGAGAGCGAGAAAGGGCGAGCGAGAGAGAGAGAGAGAGATAGCTCGAGAGAGAGACAGAGACAAAGAGAGAGAGCAGAAATAATTGACGAGAGATAGAGAGACACGACAAGGGACGTCCTGGAAAAAAAGGGAGCAATTAGCGAGAGAGATAACAAGAAGAGAGCAGCCTCCTCCTCCGTTCCAGGCTGCGTCCTCTCCTCGTGCTGCTAGACGCGCGCATCGGTGATCTGGCGGCCATTGCAAAGTTGGCAATTTGCCAACTTTACTTTATAATTACTTAATTGAATATATATACATTATATATAATTTATTTACAATTTATTATTTTTCATTTAATGTCATTCTTCGTTGCTTTTCTTTTCTCGCTTTTTTTGTAATTCTCGTTTTGTTCTCGTTTGCTCGTTTGACAGTTACTACCGGAAATATTTTTTTTAATTCGCCATTCTTTTCTGCCCCGAAAGCAAGCTCGTCTTTCTCTCAGTAAACCGAATAGAAGCATTAAATGAATTATGGTGCGAGATAGTTTCTGCTAAATATTGATTGGCGGAAAGGATGGGCTAAAGCTATTTTGAGGCCACAAAGAGAATCCGGCGCGCGCCTTTTTTGGTCTGCTTCTATGTGTACATATCGATCAGACGCCGGCGTGCTCTGTATATGCGTCTGTTCTCACACTTTCTTCTCTTTGTCTCTTTCTCTGCTCTATATCTCTTTCTCTTTGTCTCTTTCTCTGCTTCTCTCTCCCTCTCTTTCTCTTTGTCTCTTTCTCTGCTTCTCTCTCTTTCACTCTTTGTCTCTTTCTCTGCTTCTCCTCCACTCTCTTTCTCTTTCTCTCTCTCTCTCTCTCCCCTTTTTTTCTCGCAAACCCTCAATGTTTTTATATATCTCCCTCTCTTTGTATTTCTCTTTGTCTCTCTCTGTCTCCTTCTACTACTTTCTTTCACTTCCTCTCTCCATCTCTACCATATCGTTCTTTGCACCCAAAAATTCTCATTTCATCTCTGTTTACTTTATCTCTCTCACCGACTGCTCTACGCTCTCTCTCTTCATTCTCTCTCTCCTTCTCTCTCTCTCCTTTTCTCTCTCTCTCTCTTTCCCTCTCTCCCCTCTCTCTCTCTCTCTCTCTCAGGTCTATCCGCTCCGTGTGCTTGGAAGAGGACTGGCCTCTGCTGACAGTTGTCTCTGATCGCGCGCTCTCCGAGAAGCGCCGTCGCTCCCTCGGCAAGGCGTCCATCGTCCATGTCAGTCTCGAATTCATCGAATTCATGTTCAATATTTTATTTTATTAATTAATTTAATTAATTCAATTAATTTACTAGTTAATTCATTTCATTTACATATTTATTTATTCTTTCATATTCCATAAAAAAGTGTTTAAAAAATATTTTATATATATATATAATTATTTTACGTTATTATGATATTTTTGGATCTTCCTGCTTTTATCAAATTCTGTTAAATGATGGTAATGAACGATTTTATAACACCTTTCAATTGCATTTGGTTTAACATTTGTTAAGTCTCAACGATAAGAGAAATTTTTTTATTCAGTTCACGCAGAATTTGCTCAATTTCACACGCATTTTAGAGCTCTTAATTAATTTTCACTAGTGCATATTTACTTTTCTGTTTTTTTCATAAATTATCTATGAAAACTTAAACTAAATGTGTATATCTTATAATAATTTTCAAAAGAAAAAAACACCAACTGCCGCATTGCTTTGCTTGCCCCTCTTGTAATTGACTAGAAGTTTTTTTTTGTTTGGCCAGACGTCTCAAAAAATTATTTTTACATCGCAATCTGGCTATTCTTGACAACCACATACATATTTTGAGCTATCTTGATGATACTCGCTATCAGATTGCTCTGTTTTTCCTTCATCTCTTATCGCTGTTCTGGCAGCATTTTGTTCTCATTCTGTACTTACATATATTAAGAAAATGTCATGCTAGCTATTCTTTTATATGTTCAGATCTGCGCTTCACTCTCGTATTTCCTTCTTTGTGCTTTCTTTCTCTAACTCTCGGCTACTATATAGGTATCACCTTTTCTCTTACTCATATTGCTCACTCTTTCTCTCTCTTGCTCTCTTTTTTTCTCCCTCTCTCCCCCTCCTTCTCTCTCTCTCTCGGCCACTCTCTAGGTATCACTCACGCTTACTCATATGGCTGTCTTTTTATTTCTCTGCCTTTCTCTCCCGTGCTCATATTACTCTCTCTCTCTTTTTCATTCTCTCCCTCTCTCTCTCTCTCTCTCTCTCTCTCTCGCGGTCTCTCCCTCTCTCTATCATCAAGCCAACGCGGCACTGTCACTGTCAGTCACTGGGCTTCCCAACACGTCTTTGGCTGAGAGAGAGAGAGAGAGGAGAGATAAGAAGATAGCGAGAGAGAGAGAGGGAGAGAGACAAAGAAAGAGAGAAGCCGTCAAATTTTAGTCAGCACATATATTGCTGGCACGCATCTATGTATGGATGTCGCGCTTCACATCAGATGCCATGACAAGGAATCGCTAAAATGAAAACGAGAGAGAGAGAGAGAGAGAGAGAAGAAAGATAAAAGAGAGAGATAGATTGACATAGAGAGAGAAGGAAAGTGGTTAGAGAAATAGAGAACGAATAAGGAAGTAGACTCTAACCATAAGATGTTGGAAGAGAAAGAGAGAGAGAGAGAGAGAGAGAGTGAGTGAGAGAGAGAGAAAGCGAGAGAATGAGAGAGATAGAGAAGCGGATACAGCTGAAATGGTCGTTGAGCACATTGAAATGTATGCATGTACTTTGTTCGTACTATCGTGATTCTACCATATTTGCAACGTTTTTTCGGCCTCTCCGGCGAGCACTTTCTCCTTTCTTATTTACTCTCTCCCTCTCTCTCTCACACACTCTCTCTCTCTCTTTCTCTCTTTCTCTCTTTCTCTCTTTCTCTATCTCTATCTCCACATTTTTTTCTAATAACAATGACAAGTTCTCTCCGTCCGAGAAGACTTTGTATACTCTTTCTGCTCTCTTGATCTGAATGAACTCTCTCTCTCTCTTTTTTGCTTACTCCTTTTTTCGGGATTCGCTCTGTTATGCCTGTGCTATTCAGCAAAACTTGAAGCTGTGAAGGATTATGTTCTCTTTCAAAGTATTCCTCGTTTTAGTTTGTCACCAACAGTGAACCAGGCCATTTGACTCTTCTATCTTTTATTTATGTATCTCCTTATCTCTATCTCTATCTTTATTTCTCTCTCTCTCTTTCTTTCTTTCTTTCTTTCTTTCTTTCTTTCTTTCTTTCTTTCTTTCTTTCTTTCTTTCTTTCTTCTTTCTTTCTTTTTCTTTCTTCTTTCTTCTTTCTTTCTTTCTTTCTTTCTTTCTTTCTTTCTTTCTTCTCTCTCTCTTTTCTTTCTTTCTCTAACTCTCTTCCACTTTCTGTCTTTCTCTATTTTTCTCTATTTCTCTCTCTCTCTCTTTCTCTCTCTCTCTCTCTCTCTCTCTCTCTCTCTCCTTTGTCCTTTTTATCGACGCCGCTCCGACTGAACGAATGTGAGGCGACAGACCGGCGAGTGCGTTTCCTGCCTCGCTCAGAGAGAGCTGCCCTCTGGCAGAAGGGACCTGCGTCATCAGAGGGGGAGGAGGGAAATGGAGAGGGTGGAGAAAGAGAGAAAGAGAGAGAGAGAGAGAGAGAGAGAGAGTATAGAGAGGGTGGAGAGAGAGAGAGAGTAAGGGCGTAGAGAGAGGGCGGAGAGAGTGAGAGAGAGAGAGGAGGCAGAGTGGGGGAGAGAGAGAGGGCGAAGAGAGAGAGTGACAGAGAAAAGAATGAAAGAGGAATTAAGAGTGCGGGGGAGGAAGAATGAGGGAGAGAAAGAGAGAGAGAGAGCGAGAGAGAGCGAGAGAGAGCGAGGGAGAGAGAGAGAGAGAGAGAGAGAGAGAACAACCGAAGGATGCCTAGAGAAAGATAAGAAATAAGGCGAAGCCGCATTGTCCAAGGGGCCAATATAAAAGTTTTAGGGAAGATAGAAGCTGAAAAAAGGCTGGCGAAAATGGAGGACAGACGGGGTGAGGATAGGAATATCTGGAGAGATAGAAGGTATAAGCAGAAGACAGGGGAGGTGCAGGGATTGAGAGAGAGAGAGGAGAAAGAGATAGAGATAAAGAGAAAGAGAACAGAGAGAGAGAGAAAAGAAGAGAAATGGAGAGAAATAAATATTGAATGCAACCTAAGCAATCAGCGAATGGAACGTGAAAAGGAATTCATAGGTTCGCTATGGCCAAGGTTTCGACGCTATCAAGGCTTACCGCTTATCTCTTTTATCTCTCTCTCTCTCTCTCGCTCTTCTGTAATCTTTATCTCTCTCTCTCCCTCTATCTCTCTTTCTCTCTCTCTCCCTCTCTCTCTTTCCCTCTCTCTCTAGCACCGTCTGCAAGATTCTTCTCAAGATGTTTTCCAACGCGCGCGGAGAC
>CALZFC010000103.1:677500-682500 GCA_945643635.1 Allodiplogaster sudhausi
TTCACTCCATTCTTCCATATTTGCGGAAGAAACACAGCCACGTTCTTCGAGTTCTTACGTGGTCTCGCCATTGGCGAGCCAGAAAAGAAAAGGAAGAAGAAGAAGCTGCGGGAAGAGGAAAGAGTGATGAGATGAGAGGAAGAAAGCGAAAAAAACGAAAGGAACGAGAAGAGAGCTTCTTCCTTTTGTTATGTCTTTCTTCCCTTTTGTTGCAAGAATCCATGAGTTCCTTTGCCGCGCATTCGTCAGATTCTGCTTTTTTTCTCTGTTGCTCTCTCACTATTCACTCTCTCGCACTCTTACTCTCCATCTCTCTCTCCATCTCTCTATTCACTCTCTCTTTCTTTCGCTCTCTCTTTCTCTTTCTCTCTTTATCTTTCTCTCTTTCTTTTTCTCTCTCTCTTCTCTCTCCATATCCCTCTCTCCCTCTCTCTCTCTCTCTCTCTCTCTCTCTCTCTCTCTTTCTCTCTCTCTGCTCTCTCTCACCTCCTCTCCCATTCCAGGTCGAGGAGGCAGTCGAGGTGTGCGATGACAACCACACCGTCACGTATGTGAACAGCGCGTACGAACGCCTCACCGGCTGCGTCCGCTCCCAGGTTTCTCCTCACCCCCCCCCCCTAAGTTCCTCGTTTACGGTAGTCTTCCGTTCGTAAGACCCGCCATCTCTCAATTCAAAAGATATTCTGTTCGGGAGCAAATTCTCGCAATCGCGTTCGTGCATACTATTTTCATAGACCTTTCTCTTTTCAAAGAGATAAAGTATTTAATTTGTTAATTACTCATGATTTCAAGCGGCAAAAAAATGATATCATTCTGACAGAATGATTGAAAAGATGACAATTTACGAGTCAACAAATTTGTATTGATCTTGTTTGTCTCATTGTCAGTGGGCGTGCACATTCTTGTGAACAGCTTATTATCTGAAACGTGCGCACTTTTCTCTATGAATACGCCCAAATTGAACTTGAATCCGTACGCGAGCTTCTTGACAGTTTCCCATTATCTCGAGTTGGCCCACAATGCCAAGTCTCTATTTACATCCATACATACATGTTTCTTTCGTTTAATTTGCATAGCATTTTCTAAATTGTTTTAAAAATAACTTATTTCTAAATTAAGAACCAAACATTCCTCTGAAACTATGCCAACTTTCCTCCTCGAGGTGGTCGGGCAGCCCGACTCGGAGATGCGGCGCAAGTCGCTGCCTTCGACGCTGGGCGGGAGGCGCGGTACGGCGGGTGCGGCCGCCGACTGGTCTTGCTTACGGGTCGCGTCGCCTTCCAAGTGGGAGAGAAAATTATTTTTAAATTAAAAATTTAAATTTAAAAAAATTGTAATTGAAATTATACTTGTTATATTTTTGATAAAAAAAACTTACGGGTCGCGTCGCCTTCCAAGTGGGAGAGAAAATTATTTTTTGTTTAAATTAAATCTTTAAATAAAAAAAAATTACTATGGAAATCATACTTATTTCATTTTTTTTAATAAAAAAATTGCAGACTATTGGTTCTGTGGTAAATTAATAATAAAAAAAATAAACCAAAATTAGGTTCAATAAAACATATGTTCTTACAGTAATCACTGCGTGTATCTGCGAAGGCGCGTCTCCGACGGCTTCTGCGGTCACGACCCTCAATGCATGCATTAAATATTATTTGTCTATTTATTTAAATTTTTTTTAAATTTCGAGACTACCTTTTCTGATAGATTTAACAAGAGATGAAGTGGATTTCCGCTTTATTTATTACGTCAATATATTATCCATCTTCATAATTATAAAGTGAAAAAAGAATTCTCAACTTTTCTGATAGAAAATTTATTAATTCGCATTAATTGTGAAATATTTGGCGATAGTAAGAAATAATTTTTTTTTTTGCAGTTTAATTTTTTTTAATTGAAATATTATTTCATTATATATATATTTTGGTTTATGTGGATAAAAATAAACAAGTACAAAATGTTAATATTGATAATTTTTAAGGGACAATGCATCGCGATCTCTCGTTGAAGAGCGTTCGCTCACAGGGCGGCATGGTGGATGCGCCCATCTCAGAAGTAAGCTGAAGCACTCTATTTCTTTCTTTTTCTTTTTCCTCTCCCTCCCTTTCCCTCGCTCTTCTCTCTTCCTCTCTCTCTCTCACTATCTCTCTCACTATCTCTCTCACTCTCCCATCTCCGTCCCTCTCCCCCCTCTCCCTCTCCCTCCCTATGTCTCCCATCTCTCTCTCTCTCTTCCTCTCTCTCTCTCTCTCTCTCTCTCTCTCTCTTCCTCTCTCTCTCTCTCCCTCACAGGTACTCTCCCTTCTCCGCGAAGCCTCAACCCTCTGCGATGGCCACGACGCCGCCAAGTACATCCGCGACGCCGTGAAGCTGCTCTCCTCCCATGAGATCTACGCGCCCTCCATCACGCGCTTCAGGGACGGCGACCGAATCGCCAATCAATACTACGATGGACTCATCAGGGTCAGCTTGCCAAGACACACTAAAATTCATTTTGAACAACACACTAAAATTCATTTTGATAGACTAATATTATTTTAGACGCCCTATTTATCATAATTTTGAATAAATATTACTTCACATAAAAATACTAATATAAACATTCCTTGTTAGAAGTTTTTATTTATGTTACCTACTGAATATTATATAATTTTTGTCGAACTTTCGCCCCAATCCATTTACAAGTTGGTGCAAAATAATTTGTGCACTTTTTTTCTTGGATAGAAAAGTATTACATATGATAACATTCGGTTGTATGTAAGTAAGAGCCACATTTGATGACTGGCCTTGTTTTTATTCTCTCGTTTGAATGATTGGACTGCGTCTCAAGTACGCCGTTGTCTTCTTCTTCTTCGTCTTCCTTTAATTGGCCGCACTTGTCCGGGGGGAAGGAAACAAAGTAGACGCCGCAGGCAAAAGAATATGACGCTCGCGCCTGGCATACAAAAGTCATAATGATCATTAGCAATCTCTCTCTCTCTTTCTCTATCTTTCTCTCTCTCTTTCTCTCTCTCGCTTTTTCTCTTTATCTCTCTTTCTCTCTCTCTCTCTCTTTCTCTCACTCTCTTTCTCTCTCTCTCTCTCTTTTTCCCTCTCTCCCTCGCTCTCTCTCTCTCTCTATCTCTCCATCTCACTCTCTCTCTTTCTCTCTCTCACAATCTCTCGCGATCTCTCGCTCTAGTCTCTAACAAGTATGGCATCAAGAGTGCTTTTCTCGCGCCGGGTGTTTTCAGAGTACTCGATTACGGTGATAACTTTGTAAACAAGTTTACATCTTTTCTGACAAAACATTATCAGAGATAACAATGAGTCATGTCATTGTACGCACTTGAAACATAATTTTTATCGAACTGCCTTTAGTTTAGAGACCGCAGAGTGAAAGAATGACATAACACAAAACTGGGTCAACCTACCGTAACGGAATTAGCGGAATTTGTTACGTTCGGACTGATAAATTCAAATTTTTGAAGAGAGCTTGTTCTATAACTTTTTATTCTTTTTTTGCAGTTTGTCGGTAAAATTGTCAAGATTCTTTTTGTCAATATTTTAAAGGAAGGTTTTTCAAAGTGTTGGGCGCTATTCTGCCTTGCATACACGGGCACTACGCTGAAAAAACCTCATTAGAAGCTTTTTTCCGTGAGCTTGGCTTTTTCAGTTTTTCAACTATAATTTGGATCATCCGCAAGCTCGGGGATTCTTATTTTAATTTAATATTAGATGGCATGTTGTGTGACAGCTAGGCGGTTTCTTGTCGAATTTCTGCGAGGCGATAAGGAGATATCATTGATAGATAGTTTCTAGCTGAAACAGGTGCAAGCTCATTTTTTCATTCTATTTCGTTTATCGATATTCCCTGATCGCATCTTGCAGAGAGATTATACTTAAAGCCGATCTGGATTCAGTACACTGATTTTTTTGTTCGTATATTGCGAGCAAACACGAAAAATTTCCCTCGAACAAAATTATCACTTCATGGTTTCTCCCACTTATAATGATTTAATATGTATCCCAGATGTCCTCCGGATTTTTAAACATCATTTTATGATAGAAGACATCCGCCAATATACCTATTTAGACTATGACCGAGATTCTGCGAGGCGACAGTGAATTGTTGTTGATTATGTGGCTATTTTTTAGTCGAAATAATTAACCACTTCTACAGAGGCGATTTGAGGGTGTGAAAGCACTTAGAATAATGATCATGGAGATTAGCCGGATATAAAATTAGCTTTAAAAAAGCAAAAGAATGGAAAATTAATAGGAATTAAATTTATCGAGCACAACTACTATCGTCTTGTTCGAGCATCTGACCAGCCGAACTCCGTTTGGCACATTGAGATACGTGGACGGGCTTACTGTAGGAGGCCCATCTTCCCCAGGAATTCGCATTTTTTAAAGGGGTTTTTGTAAGATAATTTAAAACTTTCGTGAGATTCTGATTTTAGAAATCGTTTTCTGATCACCTAAACTCGCCAAAAACAGTCCTCATTTACATTTTCAAGCGGTTTGGGAAAATCATCTGCGGTCTCTACTTTAGTTTTTAATCATTTTTAATGTTAGCGCGACATTTACTGTACTTACACTCATCAATTGCTCTTCTCCACTATTTGGTAGATATTTGAGTCATTTGTATTGGGGTAATTATTTTACCCATGACCTTGTTTGAATACCTCATAAACTACATTTTGCTACACCGAACGATACCGTATCCGTCCCATGACTTCAGCTAATGGGGAGATTTGTGGGATGATCGTCCTTCCGGAAGAGAGAGTGGGCGCGCGCGAGAGAGAGAGGGAAAGAAAGGGAATGAGAGAGAGAGAGAAAGAGAGAGAGAGAGTGAGCAAGAGAGAGAGAGAGAGAGAGATAGAGCGAGATAGAGGAAACAGAATCGATGATGACGTCGCTCGGATGCTGCCTGAGGTGTGTTGCGCGCGCGCAGCAGCAGATTAGGCGGAGCCAGACACATCCCCTTACTATTAGTGCTTCCTTCTCTCTCTCCC
>CALZFC010000103.1:687500-780000 GCA_945643635.1 Allodiplogaster sudhausi
ACTTTGAATACGTCACCAAGTTTCGAGAGGTATGAGAGGGAGAGAGTGGGAGAGATTGAAAGAAAACAGTCACTATCCAAGAAAAACAACAATCATACTGTGGCGTTTCATCGAATAAAAGATGCCCCACTTGCCTGAAGAGTCTTTCTCATTTTTGCTGCGTAGATAATCGAAGTTGTCCACGAAGTGATTACCGCAATTTCGTTAATGATATTAAGAGAGCCCCTCTGTAAGGGTCAAGGAGCGTCTGCCCCGGGGAATTTTTGTTTTCTTTTACTTTGAAAACTTTATGGGGGACACATATAGTGTTAATAAAGAAATATATTTTTTCAAAAAGTTTGAAAAAAATTTTTTCTCTTAGTTATAAGTAAAAATGTTTAAAAAATTGAAAGGCCATATCTAACGTTATACTTAATATTTCTCGAAAATCTTTTCACTGTTAGATTCCTTATTTAAAAATACACAAAAACGTCCCAGATGACTGTTTTCGAAAAATTAAAATTTTTATGACTTTTGTGCAATTTAATTTTTTGAAATATGATTTTTAGCTAATAACTTTTTTTTTTATTATGACTTGCAAAAAACTGAATCTTCCATAAGAAAGAGGAGGAAAAACTACATATAATACATCTCTACGAGGAAAAATCTCGGATACACTTTTTGGGTATCTGCATTTGAATATGGGTTTCTGAGCAAATTTCGGTTTTGGCCACAAACCACAATTTCATTCAAACTTCTTCAATTTTAAAAAGAAAGAGTCCATTCGATGTGATTTTTTATGCTCTTTAAAATGGTATATACTTTGTTCGCAAAAGAAATTAGTCTAAAGGCCTAAAATTGACTTTTTGTGTTTTAGGCCTATTTCTGGTGTTAAAATACTCATTCTTTGCACGATTAATGGATCTTGTAGGCCGATTTTCCATATAATATTTACACTGCGAGAAAGAGCAGCCAAAACTGAGTCGGATTAAGATTAAAATCTGAGGATACACTTTTTGGGAATATGTATTTGAATACTGACTGTTGAAGGCGATATTCCTGAATATTTTTAGAAAATATTTTTAAATTGTTCTTTTGAAGCATCTATCTCGGAATTATGGGTAATCCTGAATTCTTTGAAGTTCTTTTACGATATGATACTCAAATGTACTTCAAAATTCAGGAAATCACATTTTTACCAGCATAGGAGCTGAAATAAATGTACGAAAACTCCTTCGAAGCCAACTAAAAGGTCATTTGTGAGAGAGATTGCCAAAAACATCATAACCATTCGAAAGAGCAGAGATTTTTGCATAATATATCCACAGATGAAAGAGCAAAATATGTACATCTTTCAGAAATCTTGATATTGGGAAAAATATCGACGACAGGTTTTGACTAATTTGAGCAGTTCTCGAAAAACGATAAAAATGGAAATTATGTTCTGAAAATTGTGCCATATGGTTTTTTGAGACGAGAAACATGAATTCGATCTTAATTTTCTACTTTTGTGTACTACCCATGGTACTTTGATCGAAATATAATTTTTCCGCATATAACATTTCATTCTTCGATCAAAAGTACCATGGGTAGTACACAAAAGTAGAAAATTAAGATCGAATTCATGTTTCTCGTCTCAAAAAACCATATGGCACAATTTTCAGAACATAATTTCCATTTTTATCGTTTTTCGAGAACTGCTCAAATTAGTCAAAACCTGTCGTCGATATTTTTCCCAATATCAAGATTTCTGAAAGATGTACATATTTTGCTCTTTCATCTGTGGATATATTATGCAAAAATCTCTGCTCTTTCGAATGGTTATGATGTTTTTGGCAATCTCTCTCACAAATGACCTTTTAGTTGGCTTCGAAGGAGTTTTCGTACATTTATTTCAGCTCCTATGCTGGTAAAAATGTGATTTCCTGAATTTTGAAGTACATTTGAGTATCATATCGTAAAAGAACTTCAAAGAATTCAGGATTACCCATAATTCCGAGATAGATGCTTCAAAAGAACAATTTAAAAATATTTTCTAAAAATATTCAGGAATATCGCCTTCAACAGTCAGTATTCAAATACATATTCCCAAAAAGTGTATCCTCAGATTTTAATCTTAAAGCTGTATCCGACTCAGTTTTGGCTGCTCTTTCTCGCAGTGTAAATATTATATGGAAAATCGGCCTACAAGATCCATTAATCGTGCAAAGAATGAGTATTTTAACACCAGAAATAGGCCTAAAACACAAAAAGTCAATTTTAGGCCTTTAGACTAATTTCTTTTGCGAACAAAGTATATACCATTTTAAAGAGCATAAAAAATCACATCGAATGGACTCTTTCTTTTTAAAATTGAAGAAGTTTGAATGAAATTGTGGTTTGTGGCCAAAACCGAAATTTGCTCAGAAACCCATATTCAAATGCAGATACCCAAAAAGCGTATCCGAGATTTTTCCTCGTAGAGATGTATTATATGTAGTTTTTCCTCCTCTTTCTTATGGAAGATTCAGTTTTTTGCAAGTCATAATAAAAAAAAAAGTTATTAGCTAAAAATCATATTTCAAAAAATTAAATTGCACAAAAGTCATAAAAATTTTAATTTTTCGAAAACAGTCATCTGGGACGTTTTTGTGTATTTTTAAATAAGGAATCTAACAGTGAAAAGATTTTCGAGAAATATTAAGTATAACGTTAGATATGGCCTTTCAATTTTTTTAAACATTTTTACTTATAACTAAGAGAAAAAAATTTTTTCAAACTTTTTGAAAAAATATATTTCTTTATTAACACTATATGTGTCCCCCATAAAGTTTTCAAAGTAAAAGAAAACAAAAATTCCCCGGGGCAGACGCTCCTTGACCCTTACAGAGGGGCTCTCTTAACTGATTAAATGTTGTATTCAAGCAACAACAAAAAAAAGGACTTCAGGAATGTTGCCATTTGATCGAGGCTGGTCTGCCCAACTAAAATGACTAGGAAAAATGGGAAGAAAAAAATTTGGCGGGAATTTTGAAAATGAATTTCTCAGATGGAGCTGACGGACGAGTCGGAGTCGGAGCGAGAGACGCACTCGATGACCATCTGCAACATGCTGCTCAAGTGTGCGGACATCTCGAATCCGGCCAGGGAGTGGGCACTCTGCGAGAGATGGGCACATCGGATTGTGCAGGTGAGGGAGAGAGAGAGAGAGAGAGAGAGAGAGAGAGACAGAGAGAGGTAGAGAGCGAGAGGGAGAAAGAGAGAGAGAGAGAGAGAGAGAGAGAGAGAGAGAGAAAGAGAGGTAGAGAGCGAGAGGGAGAAAGAGAGAGAGAGAGAGAGAGAGTGAGGGAGAGAGGGGAGAGAGAGAGTGGGGAGAGGGGGGGGAGAGGTTGGGAAAGAGTGGGAGAGAGGAAGACAAGGAATGAGAAAGAGAGTGAGAGAAAGGGAGGGAGATAGAGAAAGAGAGAGAGAGAGATAGAAAAGAGCTGCACCAACATCCTTTGAAAGAGAGGAATACGAGTAGGAAGAAACGGTATATCCTTGTGTTACAAGCAGAGAAGGCAGAGAGAGAGAGAGAGAGAGAGAGGGAGGGAGAAAGAGAGATAGAGAAAAGAGAGAGAAAGAGAAAGAGAGTTGAATAAAGATGATGGGAGATTGTGATCGATATAAACGATAAAGAAAAGCTTCATATCCAGGAGTACTTCGAGCAGACGACGGAGGAGAAGGAGAAGGGCTTGCCCGTGACGATGGCCTTCTTTGACAGGGACACGTGCAACGTTCCGTTGACACAGGTATTTGTTAATTAGTTAATTAAACTAATTAATTTTTTGCTAGTTTTTTTTCTTTAAAGAAAGAAAAAACATCTCTTAATCTATTTTTCAAGAATTTTATGAACGTTTAAGGTAAAGATAATAATAATAATAATAATGATAATGATAATGATAATAATAATTAGATATAATCAATACTTTGATTGTTCTCAGATTGGCTTCATCGACATGTTCGCGAGGGACTCGTTCACGATCTGGACGCAATTTGCGCAGCTGCCGCATGTTCTACAACAGCTAATGCAGGTCTGCAGAGATTTGTGTGAAATTAAATTATGGTGGGGGGGGGGGGGCGGTAGGGGAAGGTGAACGAGGGCCCGCTCCTGCCCAGAGGCATGATAAGTGATGAGGCAGTAATAAGCATGTTTATCCCCCTAACCCACCGGAATTTTTTAAGATTCGCTTATTATTTTATAATGTTTAATAAATAAATCAGTATGGTTAAAATGAAAAAAAAAAGAAAAGAACGTTACGAATTAAAGAATTAAATACAAATTCCAAAGGTATGTAACTAAAAATAAATTATATTAAATGAATATTTAAAAAAAATATATAAATACTTTCAGAACTATGAGCGATGGCAAGGAATGGCCGACAAGTGGACGCCCGAAGAGAATCTTTCGCTGCTCTCCTGACAGAAGCCGTTTCTTTTCTCTTCTCTTCTCTTCTTTCTCTGTGCAGAAAACGGGAGAAAAAGGCCGTGTGTATTCGGGCTGCGGACAAGCGGAGAGCTTTCATTTAATTTGTCGAGTTTTGCCAAGCGGAACAATGAATATATAATTCACAACAACAAGAACAACAAAAAACGAAGAGAAAAATTGCTATTAAATATACATAAGTTTTTTATTCAACTTAAAAGTTCCGTTTGACAAAACTTGCTCTTATAATACTTCTTGAAATCTTAGCTAGAACTTTTGTGAATGTTACTTGTTCCGAGCCCGGTTGTTCATCGTTTAAACAGTTGCTGCCGTTCGAATGACTCGCCATATATGTTGTATATGTCCATTGGTCCCCAGCGTGGGGTGGTCCGAGGTCCGAGGCCGTGTTTTGTCGCAGTCATCGCAGAAACTCGGGCCCCCAACCCGGCCCCGGTCAGAGCTCGGGTCCAGAGCCAGCACCACCACCCCAACTGTTTCCTATATGAAGTCGCGCCCGCCCACTTACCCTTCCTTTCGCATGCTCTCTCCACCCGTTTCTTTCATTCTCTCCACCAAGGGAGAAAAGCAATTGTGCGATGCTATTCTTCTTCTGTTTTCCATTATTTTTTTTATATTTTTTTCCTTTCAACGTCCATAATTTGTTTTGAAATATTCTTCTTCTTTGTACTTTTCATTTAGACAGTTTCTTATATTAATATTACATAATTTTGATTTCCATTCAATGAAAATACCATGTTTTTTTTTGTTCCGTCAATGTTTGTATCCTCAGATACATACATGCGTACAGGATATCTCTGCTTCTTTATGAATTATAACTTCCTCGGCGGCTCCCGCCCGTCTTCCATTCTTGCCGTTCTTCTGTCACATTTTTCTTTTTGTGGAAAAGAAATTATAATTTTTATATTTCTAGTAATTTTGCAATATTGTACATGAACACTTTTTGTGCAAAATGATGAAATGAGCTCGAATTCGAAAAGTGAAATGAAAGACGAGCACTTTTGAAAGAGCGACGAACTCATGTTTTTTTTCTTCTTATTCATTCATCTTTAATGTTCGATTTAGTCCAAAGTGAGCATTCACACTCACTTTCATGCTAGGTCACTTGCTATTTCCTTTTCTTTTTTCTCTGTTTTCTCTTAAATTTGCTACTTTTTCTCATCGATGAAATGATTGAAGATAATAAATTTATCGAAGAAGACTGCAGAGCAGAGAGAGAGTGAGGATTTAGCAGAAAAAGTTGGGAAGTGGTTAACAAACCCAGAACAGAAGAGGTGAAAGAAAAGACTAACAAACGCACATTTGGCTGCCGTTCCCGGCAATTTTGTTTACAATAATTCTAAAGAAAGAAAAAAGAAAGCTTTTGCTTATGAGAATAATGAGAGATGAGCTATTTTATGACTCATCGCCAGACAAAATAAGAGAAAAATTGTCGACGACGTCGACAAGGAAGACGAGGAAGACGGCGAGTACTTCTCATACGATCTCGAGATGCGGAAAGTATTGGATGGGAGAAGTCTCTCTCTCTTTCTCTCTCTCTCTCTCTCTTTCTCTCTCTCTCTCTTTCTCTCTTTCTCTCTCTCTTTCTCTCTCTCTTTCTCTCTCTTTCTCTCTCTCTCTCTCTCTCTCTCTCTCTTCTCTCTCTCTCTCTCTTTCTCTCTCTCTTTCTCTCTCTCTCTCTCTCTTTCTCTCTCTCTCTCTCTCTCTCTCTCTCTCTTCTCTCTCTCTCTTCTCTCTCACTATCACGTTTCAAATCTCATTCATTTTCTCTCCTCGCTCTTCGTGCCATTTATATAATAGAGCGTTACGTCTGAAATAACTAAGTGCGACTGCAACGGAATTAGCAGTTCTTTGATTCTTGGATGGACGGTCCATCCACTTCATTCTCTCATTCTTTACTGCACACGAGCTGGGCCGGCTTCCCATGCTTTCCACTCGACCATTCGTGCCAAGTGAGCTAAATTTTGTTAAATTAAAGACTTCAGTTAAACATTTATTTCGTAGAAAATGTCATTGACTTGATTCACTTATACATGCAAGACCATACGATAGTGTCAGTATTTATTGCGATGCATGCAACAATCACAAAGCTGCTTTGATTACGAATTCTTTTTCCAGCCGAAATATAAATATTTCAAGAATTCCTATAAATAGATTAAAATGTAATGGATTCCAAATTTAAAAAAAGAAAACAGTACTACATTCTCATGCAGACATCTTCACAGCTGAAGGACGCATTCAGCTCGAAGTTCCCGATCTAGGGCTAATGAGCCACGATACATTTTCGTCCTCGGTATTGATCGAAAACCTGCGATGGTAATGTCGAAATTTGGATGCATAATTCTTAAAGTCTTAAAATTATTTTATTTTATTTTTGAAGGAACCTTTCTTTGAAAGTGCATGATTACTGCTTCATCGAAGTCCTCCTCGAGTCCGAGGTAATTAAAGCGAGCGATGCACTCTCCAATTGCGTAATTGGGACATTGGTGAAATCGAAGGAAGTGCCGCCCGGAAAATCGGAACAATACGGTGACATTCTGGTAAGGAGAAAGAAAAAGAGAGAGGGAGAAAGAGAGTGGGAAATAGAAGAGAGAGAAAAGAGAAAAAAGAAATGAGAAAGAGAGAGAGAGAGAGAGAGAGCGAGAGAGAGAAACAGAAAAGAGAAAGAGAAGGAGAAAAGAGAAAGAGGGAGGGAAAATAGAAGAGAGAGAGAGAGAGAGTTAAAAAAGAGAGGGAGAGATAGAGAGAGAGAGAGAGAGAGAGAATAACCATCAACATATTTTTTATCACGCTAATTTTTTTTAAACATTTGTGACCTTGAAAAGAAAAAAAAGTAAAAAAAAATTTAAATAATGTATAAAGTAAGTTTTTGAACGATGCTTACAACCGTGTCTGCAAATAGACTGAAGACTAACAAATACACAAAAGTCTTATATACTTTTTCGCACCACATTATTTAAGGAAGCATTTGCCTCTTTATTAATGAATATTTATTTTTGTTCCAGCTGACAACCAAGCTGAATGGAAAGGCGAAAGATTTTATGTACAATACATTCATGGATAAGGAAGACATCAAAAGCCGCTCAAAAGCCGGACTCATCATTGAGGCGAATATCTTTGTCGATAAGGAGATCAATAGCATTCAGTGAGACTGATTCGTCAAAACAATATATGCTTTTTATTAATTGGTTAAAAAATTATAAAATATTTTATATTTTTATGAATGAGTATTTTTAAAAAAAAAGAATTTTTCATTACATATATACATATGTCTCAAAATTGTATTTTTTCAAAAAAAAAACGGTAATATTACTCTCCTTAAACCATATTTAAAATACCGCTTTTTTTTCGACCGATGCACTACGACTTTACTACGGCCGAGCCGAATATTCGGGATGTTAGGGATGTCGTCCTTGTCATCGATGGCAGGCCTTTATACGTTGGAAAAGAGGCACGAATTGGCTCCGAATTTCTTTGTATTATACTTTCCTGCTTTATTTGTATCCTCATATGATAATGCATATAATAGTACTGAATTGCTGACTTAAATATCTTTATAGTATAAAAAAGAATAACTCATATTATTAATCCAGTACCTGTCGATGCTATCGCCCGTCTTCTACGCCATGTTCTTCAAGGGTTTTCGCGAGCAGGGAATGTCGGAGATTCCACTTGACGATGTCAACTTTGACGAGTTCAACGAGCTGCTCCAAGTCATTTATCCATCGAGGAAGCCAATTACAAGTGGATTCTTTTTAAATACATATTTCTGTTCAATTCCATTAAAACTCCATAAGTTATGTATGAACTTGTTACTATGTAGAGCAGCAAGGAACGTTCTTAACAAAGGGAAAAGGACAATACAAAAGTGTTCTCCTTCTCACAAGTTCATAGACTTTCCGACGGTACTGTATTTTATTGCTAAAAAAACAACGTCTTTCCTTTTCTCAGCCGATAACATCGAGTTCCTTCTTCGTCTCAGCGTCCGCTTCGCCCTTCAGTTCCTTCAGAGTGGATGCACTCAATTTCTCTGTAGCTCGGACGGTCGCGAAATTCCACTGGAGAAGAAGCTTCTCTGGGCCGACAGTTATAATATCGCCATTCTTAAGGTATTCATTGAGAAGAAGAATAAAAAAAAAGAAAAAGAATAGTAATTACCCTCGCGCAATACAAATCGCGACTGCTCAGGATTTCTGCTTCGATTCGATCAAGTGGATTGACACGGTGAGGACGCTGATGAACAAGCAAGAGTACGCGGGATTGTCGGAGAAGACCAAGAATACGATCCTGGAGAAAGTTGTCAAGCGCCGATAGTCAGGAGCCATCTTCTCTTTCCCTACACCTCCCTCACGCTCTCCTTTCTCTCTCTATGCCTATGCATATACATACATACATATGTACATATGTACGTAACTAGCGTTTTCTTCTTCTTTTTAATGCTCAACTCACTTTCAAGATTTGTCACTTGCTATGCTGTTCTTTCTGTTTTCTCTTAAAATTGCATTTATTTTATGGATGAAATAATTGATAATAATAAAATTCTCGAAAAATAAAGCAGAGCGAACGTGAGAGTGAAGAGGAATTTAAAAGAGAAAGCTGAGAAGAGAGGGGGGGGGGGCGCAATTGAAGGCGGAAGAACAAAAGATGAAAGGAAAAAAAATTTATCAAAACTCTCATTAGGCTCTACCGTTACGGCAATTTCGTACATATATCATAAGTCTATAGCAGGAAAAAAATGTGATTACGATAGGCGACTACAATAGTCACGACTATTAAAATGTATTACGTTTGAGAGCTTCGTGTTCCAGCGACAGTTCGCTCTACAGAATCTTTCGGAATGGCAGCCCCCACACACAAAGAATATTGTCTTAGACAATAATTGTCTTGAAGCCATTGTCTTGAGATTTGTCTTAGACAAAATTGTCTTGCACAGAATTGTCTTAACCTGTCAAGACAATTTTCCAAGACAATTAAGACAATTTGGGAGACGGCGCCGCCTCACCCAATTGTCTTGATTGTCTTGAAGTTTCGCTGCAGACACGAAGTAGCTATCTCGTCCGATCTGGCAAGTTAGGCAACGTCGAGCGGCGACACTTAGGGGTTCACATTCACATGCAAGTGAAAGTGCTCGGAAAAGACTTTAGTGCACTTTTGCATATTTTACATTATTTTCTTTTCGTACAAGATAATAAAATGTACATTATTCCGTAATTTTGTCTTGAAATAAAAGCGTCCGTCAGTCGCGTTTTAGTTGCAACTGCTCTTTTTAGAGAAATGTTTGTCGTGACATTACGGAACGATTAAATAAAATGTGAAGATTTAAGGATGGTTCAGCATTCAAGTTATTGTTATGCGTTTTAGTTCGTTTTGTTTCTCGTTATGCTTTTAATTCATAGTTATTTAGAAGCCAGTTCGCGCGTCCCGCTGCGTTGCCCGTTCGTGCAGCGCCAGGCTGCATGCGTATGATTGGAACAGGTTGGAGTTGTATTTTCTTTTTTTTTGTTTTGCTCATTATTGTTCTTCTTGTTATCTTGTTTGAGCTTTTTTTAATATTATTTTTTCCGCAATAATCTCGTCTCCTACGGCGATGCCAAGGACAAGTTCATCATTGCTCTAGAAGGAGCCGATGTTACGGTATATTTTAATTTCCTTCTTTTGAAATTTTGTAAAAGCATGCAGCTTGACGAACGAGTATGGTTTACATGCGGTATGAAATCGGATTTGCATTCCTTTTACTTTCATACGGTATTCATTCACTACATATTTGCTTACATTCACTTCTTTATGTGTATATTTAGGTAAACGGCTCGTTCTCCGATGCTCTCCTCGCTTATCTCGCCTCTTTCTGGGTCTTCAACCTCGAACTTCCACAAGACGTGAAGGCTGAAGTGTCACTGCTCTCCTTGTTCACTGGAGTGAAGTCGCCGCCAAGTCTGACTGCCGATGCAAGGAGGATTTATCAGAAGATTACGGGTTCTGTTTTGGGTTGATTCGAAGAGTTTGATTTTTTGATTACTGTATGATATTTTGTTACGGTAGAAAGCTTTAGCATAGACTATCTTTTGGTTTTATTAATCTTGTCAAATAACTGTGAGAAGAATTCCTTAATATGTTCTAAGAAGATAGTTGCTTGTGAATTTTAGACACTTTACTTTGTCATCATTTTGAAAGAAACAGTCATATAACGAGTCAATGTGAATAGTTGTAGTGATAAGAAGACCATAGTTGTTGAATAATACTAATTCTGAAAAGTAATTTTAGAAATTTGCTGTAAATTTCCCGTTGTTGTTCAGAAAGTCCCCGTTGGTGAGTTGAATGCCCCCATTTGTTGTGCATTTTTACCTTTTCCTGTGAGTGTTCCCTCTTTTTTGAATGTTTTAAGAAGGCATATAAAAAATATTGCCTAAACAGTTGTTCAAATGCAATGAGATACGCGTGGATTGAACATGTGCAGAAGAGAAAGTCTGTTTATTAGAGTGATGATGACAAGAACATGAAAAAGTTGATCGATTAGAAACGATAAAGGATGATATGAACGCTAAAGGATGATATGATGCTCACTTTCTCTCTCTCTCTGTCTCTTTCTTTCTCTCTGTCTGTATCTCTCTCTCTGTCTCTGTCTCTCTCTCTCTGTCTCTCTCTCTCTCTCTCCACAGGCAACCTCTGCAAGCATGGAAGGCGCCCTTATCCTCTGGATAAGTTCTTCAGCACTCAGATCGCTAGTGCGGGTAGTATGGTCGTAGTGGCTTGGGTGGTTGGGTCTGGTTGGTCGGGTTCGGTTCCCCTTGGTTGATGAAATCTCTCATTCTGTTCCAGGCAATACGACGACGGTTCAGCGACTCCGGACGATATAAGGTCAGTTGCTATGCACTTTTGCTGTTTTTGTTTTACATCTTAGATCACATTATGCTTGCTTTTAGCTCGAATTCTGCATTTTCTCACAAATTGGATGTTTTTAAAAGCATTTTTCATGTTGTATGCCCTTGTGGATGACGTCAGCTGTTCTCATGTTGTTAAACAACCTGTTTATTGTAATAAAGAGTTTTCTTTATTGTAATAAAGCGTTTTATATAATGAATACGCTTAAAAAGTAATGATTCGAACTGCATTTGATCCGTGAGCGAGCTTGAAGATGAGAAGGGGGCGTGGCTTAGGCGCGCTGCGCGAAATTGTCTTGAGAGGTCAAGACAATTCTGCGACGCGCAATTGTCTTGACCAGGCAAGACAATTTCGTCAAGACAATTATTGTCAAAAGCATGCAAGACAATATTGTCTTGATGGAAATTTAAGACAAATTGTCTTGAGCGATTGTCTTGACCTCTCAAGACAATCTTCTTTGTGTGCAGGGAAGCGTGTCTGGGCGGTCACAAAAGAAAGCGAGAGAGGGAGACCCGCCCGACCGGCCAAGCTGCCAAATCGGATGTGGAGCGCCATGGCACTGGCCACTTTCCGGTCGAGGACACGAAAGGGGGACGGACAGGGGATGATGATCGGATGAGGATAAGGATGATTTGGGAGGGGGGCCGCGGGGTGCCCCTGCCGTCTCCCCGGCGAGACAGAGGCCCCGGGGAAGGCGAGGAAAGGAAGGGGCCGAGGGGCAGCAGCATCCTAGGCTGGCTGGTTGGTTGGACTGTGCGATGGAGGAAACTAGAGCAGCGGCCGGCGAATCTGGAGGGGAGAGAAAGTAGGAAGAGAGAGAGAACGATAATGTGAGAGGGGTAGTAGATAGCAAAAGATACACCCACAGTGAGAGAGAGAGAGAAAGAGAGAAGCAGACAAAGAGCCGCTGACAGGCAAAGTGAGAGAGTGGACTGGAGAGAGAGAGGGAGTGGACTTGAGATAAAGAGCGATAGAGAGGGATAGAGATAGAGAGATAGATGATTGACCAGAGAGAAAGAGCGATAGAGAGGGATAGAGATAGAGAGATAGATGATTGACCAGAGAGAAAGAGAGAGATAGAGAGAGAGAGAGAGAGAGAGATAGAGACGCACACATAGGGAGAGAGATGAAGACAAAATCATGGAAACACTAGCCAAGTGAGAGGACAGAGCGAAATAGATTGTGAGTTAGCGATAGAAGAAAGATAGGACGAAAGAGAAAGAGAGAGAGAGAGAGAGAGAGAGAGAGAGAGACTGCGTGAACAAGATCAAATCGGTCGATGACGTCAGAGTGCTCAAGAGAAAGAAGGAGTAGGACTTCTCTAGCGAGCTGAATGAACCGCTGTCGGAGCGGATTCTAGAGCTCCGCTGCTCTCTGCCCTCATTGCCCTCCCCCGTTCTATTCGCTCCATGAAAATGATGTTAACCTCTTTGCTCTCTTTTGATCTCTTCTCTTATCAGCGTTCATTTTCACAAGTGATTATCAATTTTCAATAAACGCGAAAAATTTACACAATAAACTCCTGTGCCGAATAAAATAATTGTTTATCGAAAGAAAAGTCGATCTCAATGCAACAACAAGGATGAGACTGTAGACGAAATGGATATTTAAGGGAAAAATAAAATCAGGGAAGAGGACAAAAGTAATAGAGCGAATAAGTTCTACGTGTGATGGAATAGAGAGAGAGAGAGAGAAAGAGAGAGAGAGAGAGAGAGAGAAAGAGAGAAAGAGAGAGAGAGAGAGAGAAAGAGAGAGAGAGAGAGAGAGGGAGAGAGAGAGAGTACTAGAAGGATAGGCTAGTCGATCATAAGAATCCTCTCGAACAGCGCGTCCCTCATCTGCAGTGAGAAGCCGCCGAACTCGGCCGTGCTTTTCAGCATTTTCACCTCATCCACCGTCTTAATCGAGTTGAGGCTTGCAAACTGAAATGTAAAATTAAACATGTGAATGACACTAAAATAGAATCGTGATAGAGAAATTTGGTATGAAATTTAAAATTTGATTATTTCTTGTTTTGTCAGAATAACAACAGCCGTAGAATATTGTAGATTCAGGGGAAAGAAAGAGATGAAATTTCTAACAACAAGATTGTGGGGTTTTAATTAACGTATAAATTTAAATCGTAAATAAAATTACTAATTTACTAACTTATTAATTAATATTTTAGCTCCTTTAATTTAATTAGCGTTTAATTTTTATTGGAATGGGGTATCCTAATCACCACCCATAGAAAAAAAGGCCGGAATGAACCTGGAGTCTGGCGAGCCTGTATCGGTCGGCCCAGAGAAGCTTCTTCTCGAGTGGAATCTCACAGTCTCCACACAGCAGCTGCTCGCACTCGCGCATCACGAACTGAATGTTGTAGTGGTCGGCGAGGCGGAGAAGAATCTCCACGTTGTCAACTGCGCAGAAATGACGACTATTATACATTTGGATAATTTATTAGGGCTACATAGTTTTCCAGTTTCTCTGTTATGACCCTTACTGAGATATTGTAAAGTTAACGTAATATATGTTTTAATACCTCTGTACTGGGCGATTCTATTACTAACATCTAATCGGTTATTTGGCAATAATATTTTCAAAGGGACTATAGAAAAACCGAAAACAGTGTTATTTTTTTTTTTAGAATATGTGTTAGCTCTCATAATATGTGACAAGGAAATATTTGAACATACCCGTGACCGGCTTGCGGGAAGGATAAATGACGTGGAGCAGCTCGACGAACTCGTCGTGGTCGAGGTCCTCAAGTGGGATTTCATCCTTGTTCTTCTCGTCAAAGTCACCGTAGAACATCGCCTTGAAGACGGGAGAGAAGACAGCGAGATACTGAAAAATGGGCAAACTTGGCCGGTTGGAAACCTAACGAGATTTAAAACTGATTTGTTACTTTTAGTGTTGCACTTTCAATGCTTCAATAACTTTAACAAGAAAAACGCCTCACCTCCTTGCTGACATGCAGACGCCGCTCTCCAATGATCAGAGTAACCAAGCTGATATTCGGTTGCGGGGTCGAGAAGTCACAGGCCGTCCTGAAATTTGACGAATATTTAACGAAAATACTCCCTTCCATTATACGCGAAGGAAAAATAATTTAAACTTTTCAAGGAGAATATAAAAGATACTCTCTGACGGCGACTTTCGTGACGGCAATCGTCACCTCGACCACGATGCCACCGTCCTCTCGAATGTAGCCATTCTCCGGGTTCAGGATGTCGGCCCACTTCATGAACATTGAGGTTCCCCAGCCATGCAAGCAGCGATCAGCCGTCGGACGGCCCTTCAACACGCGCAGTGTAATTTAACTCTTATGGGACTGCTACACAAACTTGGAACGACCCCGGCATTGGCGGGGATGTACAGACGTGAAATCTCGTTATAACGTTGAAAAAGTATCGACCCGGGAGGACGTTCAAAGGTTAAAAAGGTCCATCCCGGGGGGGGGGGGGGTTCAGGCTACGGAATCTAGACCTACTTCAGCACTGACGCAAGGCTACTGATTAAGTCAATTCTCTAACCTCAGCGCCATAAGGTACCTTGCCGGCCTTCTGCGGCAGAATCCTGAAGCGTACTTCAGCGTCAAACCTTCGGTCTGAGTCCTCGTTCGAAGTATTGCAGTAGGCGAAGATGCCCAAGCACTCGACGTTATGCCACACATCGAGAAACCTGCAAAGAACACAGTGTTTGTCGGAATATCTGTCTACTTTTTTTAAGTAAAGCTACTCAAAAAAGTTCAGACATTCTCTTCATCACTAATTGAAGCAAACACATACCACGACCGATTGGCAATCGGGTATCTCGGCGACCTGACCTTCTTGTACAGCTGAAGCTCAGCCAACTTCGGCACATCAAAACGAAGCGTGCCGCCGGTCTTGAATTCTGTAAAGTTAAAACTTGCAACGCAAGCTATTTCTTCCGGCGAACATTTAAGTAAAACAAACAATACGCTGCAATGCCAGAAAGACCCAATTTTTAACTGCCCTCTAGGTATGAAATTTTCTTTTAACCGATTTGTCACATAACGTCATCAACTACAGAAAATATTTCGCACAAAGCGGAAAAAGCTTATTTCTTCATCGCAAATGCGATAAACGTGTAATATTTTTTTATATTAAGAGCACATGACTTGCCACACATTTATGAAAACCCAGTGCTTTACAATACCCCTACTGTAACCACATCCACTCAGCAAACCATCAGTAAGCTGGGGAGAGAAAAAGACTTCGCTCACCTTGCATTTCTTTCGAGTCCAAATCTAATCTAGCTGATGTAAGCAGAGGAAGAAGCAGGATAATTCAGTACAGAAATTTAGAATGCAAAAGTACGAATTTTGTAAGAAAAACCACCAAGTAGTTAATACGAACATCGACGTTAAAAACAGATTGTTTATCGAATATAAATATGTCAGCAAAAAAATTGCAAAGAAATATGCACTCGGGCGATAAAAAAAAATCATCGTTTAACCGAACGAAACGTCAATGTATTAACATGGATGAGCCGGCAGACGAAATGGAAATTCAAAGGCAAAAGTCAGGGAGGAGGATAAAACTTGTAGAGCAAATAACATTATGCATTCGAATGAATAGAGAGTGGGAGTAGAATAGACAAACAGAGAGAGAGAGAGAGAGAGAGAGAGAGGGAGAGAGAGAGAGAGGAGAGAGAGAGAGAGAAAGAAAGAGTTAGAGAGAGCGACAGAGAGATTAGACGAGCATAAGAATCCTCTGGAGCAGTGCCTCCTTCATCTGCAGAGAGAAGTCGCCGAACTCGGCCGTGTTGTTGAGCATCTTCGCCCCGTCCATCTTCTTAATCGAGTTGAGGCTTGCAAACTGAAATGTTAAGATAATTATTAAAATATAATGGAAAACCACTTAATTGGTGATTGTACACTTTGGTTTGAAATTTAAAATTTAATCATTTCTTACTTTCTTCAAATATACTGTATACAACCCTCTAAAAATAGATGACGTCTAAATTCTTTCTTTATTAGAGCTTCAATTCAATTTAATGCTCTTACCAAGGATAGTCCACTTCTTGCCTCTATATAGTGCCTCTATTCTTGTTTCCTTTTTCGTTTCTTTTTACTTCTTAATATTTTTTCCACGTATTCACATGCAACACCGTAATAAATTGATTGATATGTTGACTCTGAAACTGTGGCCCTTTTCATCAACACGTTATCCCTAAATCCGCCAACGGATAAAAGGCCTGGGATTAACCTGGAGTCTGGCGAGTCTGTATCGGTCGGCCCAGAGAAGCTTCTTCCCGAGTGGAATCTCACAGTTGCCACACAGCAGCTGCTCGCACTCGCGAACCACGGACTGAATGTCGTAGAGGTCGGCGAGGCGGAGAAGAAACTCCACGTTGTCCACTGCGTAGAGAAGACAATTATTATTCATTTAATTATAATAAATGTAAATTTTTAATGCGCATTAAATATGACTCTTGTACATTTGAATATTTCCAGATCGATCTTTTAGTGCACTTTATTAGACTTTACATATTCTCTGTTATGGCCCTTCCCGTGATATTTCTAAAGTTAACGTAATCCAGAGCATAAAGAACCGCTCTGCGAATGTGCGTGCATATTAGAAGAAATGTTCCGTTCTCCTTTTTCTTTCTTTCCATTATCTCTCTACATTCTCTAGGTGCTAAGAATGTATTGTACATTGAGCGAACACGCGAGAGCGCAAGGAAATAGTGAGTGTAGGAGGGGAAAAAATGAGGTAGGAAAATTTCTTTTGATATGCAGGCACATTCGCTGGAGCGATCCTTTAATAATTCTTTACTGGACGATTCTGTAACCACTTGAAGATACCCGTGACCGGCTTGCGAGAAGGGAATATGACGTGGAGCAGCTCAACGAACTTGTCGTAGTCGACGTCCTTAAGCGTGATTTCCTTTTCGTCAAAGTCACCGGAGAACATCGCTTTGAAGACGGGAGAGAAGATCGCGAGATACTGAAAGAGAGACAAATCCGGTCAGGTTGTACGAACAAGCGGATATAATCGAACTGGATTGAAGTAACGGTTTCCTGGTCTACTGAGACTAGTACTGAACTAAATCTTTCTATTTGCACATACAGTGCTCAACATTTTTTAAAGGAGAGAGAGAGCGAGCGAGAGCAATTATTTAAACTGAAAAAAAAAACATATAAAAGGGAGAAAAGCCGCACATCTTTGTTGACACGCAGACGCCGCTCTCCTATGATTAGAGCAACCTCGCTGATGCTCGTTTGCGGAGTGGAGAAGTCATAGGCCGTCCTGAAATCAGCGAATAAAAGCGGGGTCCGAACCGGGCTACTCACGCAATTTTTGAGAATCGAAATTTCAAAATTTTGGCTTACCCACCCTATTTTTTAACGAAAAAAAAAATACATTTTTGGCTTACCCACTCTTTTTTTGAGGCCTGGGACCACCCTTTTTTCTCTGCGTGAAACGGCGAACATTTAACGAAAATATTCTCTTCCATTATACACTAAAGAAAAGACATTCACAAATTTCAATGCAAATATAAAAGGTACTGACTGTCTGACGACGACTTTCGTGACGGCGATCGTGGCCATGATAACGATGCCGCCATCCTCTCGAATGTAGCCATTCTCCGGGTTCATGACGTCGTCCCACTTCATGAAGGAGAATCCCCAGTTGTGGGAATGGTGATCAAACGTCTTTGTGAGCTAGATAAAACACGAAACTCAAACGTAATCCATTTAATTTTCCTGACTATTGTAAATGCGTCTGTCTAAACCACCACATGCTCTCTCGTGCTCGGGTCTCTGGTAAAAGGATAGACTTTTTGGCTCTTTTAACCTTCTCGCGCTGATCCTTATCGAGTATTCTAACCTTTCTTATTCTCGCTCTCTCTGTCTCTCCATTTATCCAATCTCTTTTCCGCTTCTTGATCTCCTTTTCTCTCCCCAATAAACTCTACCCTCTAACCATCATGTCATGCGGTAGCTTGCCGGCCTTCTGTGGCTGCAGCCTGAAGCGGACTTCAGCCTCACAACTCCAGCGCAAGTCCTTGTTCGAATGATTGCAGTAGGCGTAGACACCCAGGTTCTTCACATTCTATTTGACCACCTGTTGTACTTCGAGAAACCTGCAATTAACATAGGGTTACGAATATTGATTTGTATGTAAAGCACATCAAGAATGGATCTCAGACATCTCTCTTCATATATAATAAAGGGAAACATTACCATAGTATGTTGGCAATCGAGTAGCCCTGCGACCTGACCTCCGTGCCCAGCTGAAACTCAGCCAACTTCGGCACGTTCAGGCGAATCGTGCTTCCTGTCTTGACTTCTGTAAAGTTGAACACTGTGAGTTCAAGCATATTTTTCCACGGGAATATTTAATTAAAGAAACAATACGTTGCAAGACTTGTAAGAAAGGCCAAATTATTTTGATTGCGCTGTAGGCATGAATGCCTCTTTTATCTGACATGCCACACTGCTCCTACAGAAAACGAGATTTAAGAAAAAGAAGAAGAAGAAAATAGTTTGGCTCACCTTGCATGTTACTCGAGTTCTAATCGAATCGACCTGCGATGGAAGCAGAGGAAGACGCAGTACAGAAATCCAGTGCAGAGATAATAGAATGCAAAGGTAATTATCTTGGTAAGAAAATCACCGAGTATACTCAACACGACCAAAGACGGTAGAAATGGAGAATATTTATCGATGAGAATAAATTATTGTTTATCGCATAAAAATTCGATATCAATATTGCAACAAGGAGGAGGCAGCAGACGGAATGGGAATCAACAAGAGACCATGGTGGTGACCAAAAGTTGTAGAGCTAATAAGATTTTAAGGGACAGAGAGAGCGAGAGAGCGAGAGAGCGACAGAGAGATTAGTCGATCATGAGAATCCTGTCGAGTAGCGCCTCCTTCATCTGCAGCGAGAAGTCGCCGAATGCGGCCGTGTTCCTGAGCATTTTCGCTTCGCCCACCGTCTTAATCGAGTTGAGGCCCACAAACTGAAATGTAAAAATAAACATGTGAATGACACTAAAATATAATGGAAATACCGCGACCGAGAAATTTGGTTCGAAATTTAAAATAGTATTAATTGCTTTTTCCGAATAACAACAGCCGTATAATAAGGTATATTCAGAGGAAAGAGACGGCAATTATGATTAAATAAGATCGTAAATAAACATTTATTTACTATCTTATGAAATATGTTTTTTTAAATTAAGATTGTGGCGCTTTTAATTTAAATCGCGTTTAATTTTTATTGGAATGGGGTATCCCAATCATCACCCAATGTCGTAGAGATCGGCGAGACGGAGAAGATACTCCACGTTGTCCACTGCACAGTAAAAACAACAATTATTCATTTGGATAATAAAGACATATGTTTTTAATGCATTTTAATAGGCTTACATGCCTTTCCAGTTTCTCTGTTATTACTCTTGCAGTAAAGATAACGTACAATAAGTTTCAATACCTCTTTTCTTGGGGGAGTTAATTACAAACATAAAAGGATCGTTAATTTGACAACAATATTTTCATAGGGAAATTACGTACTAGGCTTAGCCCTGCCAATAAGGCATATTTAATGTATAAATTCTCGTGGAATAAGTGTGCTATTATAAGATATGACAAGAAACCGTTTGAACATACAAGTGACCGGCTTATGAGAAGGGTAAATGACGTTGAGCAGCTCAACGAACTCGTCGTGGTCGACGTCCTCAAGCGGGATTTCATCCTTGTTCTTCTCGTCAAAGTTACCGTAGAACATCGCCTTGAAGACGGGAGAGATGACCGCAAGATACTGAAAGAGGAGCAAACTTGGCCACGTTGGACCAATAAGAAGCTATAATTCCACTGGATTCGGATAAATTAACGGTTTAAAGTTTAATTAAAACAGCCTAAAATTAAAAATGGTTTTATTATTTTTCTACAATACACTTTTAGTGGTTCAACAACTTTAAAGAAGAGACAGAGGGAATTATTTTAGCTAAGAAAAAAAAACAAAGAATAGGCTAAAACTCCTCACATCCTTGCAGACATACACACGCTGCTCTCCAATGACGAGAGCAACCTCGCCGATACTCGGTTGCGGTGTCGAGAAGTCACAGACCGTCCTGAGATAGCGAATATTTAGCGAAAATACTCTCATCCATTTCGCGAAAATCAATATAAATCTATCGAGGAAACCATAAAGATACTAACTGTTTGACGACGACTTTCGTGACGGTGATCGTGGCCATGACAACGATGCCGCCATCCTCTCGAATGTAGCCATTCTCCAACTTCAGAACGTCGTCCCACTTCATGAGCATTGAGGGTCCCCAGGCATGGTAGGAGCAATCAAACGTACTCGTGAACTACATATAATGCTAATCATAAGAGCGTTGAAAGTCTGACTGGATACTTTTTTTCTCGAGGATGATGTAACCTTTCGTCTTCTCTCTCCATCTCTTTTCCTCCACTCGATCTCTTTTCTTTCCTCTATAACTTTACTATCTAACCTCCTCGTCATGCGGTAGCTTGCCGGCCTTCCGTGGCAGAAGCCGGAAGCGAACTTCAGCCTCACAACTCCAGTCCGAGTCCTTGTACAAAAGATTGCAGTAGGCGTAGACAGCCAGGTACTTCATATTTGCTCTGACCACCTGCTTCACTTCGAGAAACCTGCAATTAACCAAGGGATACCGAATATTGATTTGTATGTAAAGAATATGCATCAATAAAGGATATCAGACATATCTCTTCATTAAAAATAAAAGCAAAAAAAAAGAGATTACCATGGCAGGTTGGCAATCGAATAGCTCGGCGACCTGACCTTCGTGTCCGGCTGAAACTCAGCCAACTTCGGCACGTTCAGGCGAAGCGTGCCACCGGCCTTGATTTCTGTAAAGTTGAGCACTAGCAACTCAAGCATATTTCTTCCCAGCGAAAATGTAAGTAAAATTTTTTTTGCAAGACTTAGTCATAACTACTTTTAAAATGCTAAGCGATTTGTCCCATTGCCTCACCAACTACAGAAACGATCAATGCATTTTGCACAAAGCGCAAAAAAAGCTTATTCCTTCGTCGCAAATATGATCAAATAAACGTGATTATATCTTTTATATCAAGAGCAAATGTTTTTGTAACTTAAAATAATTCTGTTTCACAAAACTCTTACAGTAACCCAGCCTAATAACACAGTTACAGTACGCCAGAGCAGAGCCGGTAATGGCCTGGCCGAGCCCGAGATTTTTCTTTCGCAATTGAAAAAAAAACAAATGGTTCGGCTCACCTTGCATGTCGCTCTCGAGTTCCAATCGAATCAACCTGCGATGCAAGCAGAGAAGGCCGCAGGATAATCTAGTTCAAATGGTCAGAATTCACAAGTAGGTATCGTCAATCTCGGATAAGAAGACCCAAAGTAGTCAACGCGAGCAAAGACAATAAAAATGCGCAATATTTATCGAATGTGAATATAACAGCAAATTGCAACATGGAAGAAAGAAATAACAAAGAGATACGCTCCCAAGGCAAATAAAAAAAAAATCATTATCGGTCGCAAGAAAAAAAATCGATATGAATACTGCAACAAGGAGGAGACTGCAGGCGAAATGGAACCAAAAAGGGAAAAAAGGAGGAGGGCAAAAGTTTAAGATCAAATAAGACTGTAAGTGTGATTGAATAGAGAGAGCGAGGGAGAGAAAAAGACAATGGGAGGAGGAATCCTGACCGAGACGATCATGGTCCGCTCAGCCGAGCATCAGAATCCTGTCCAGCAACGCCAGCTTCAGCTTGTCAGATAACTTGCCGAACTCCCTCGTTAGACGCATCGCCTTCGCCTCGTTGAGTGTCTTGATGGAGTCGAGGCAGAGAGCCTAAAGAACAGAACCAGTCAGCTGTTGTGACTTTCGTATTTTTTTTAAGCAGATAGTTTCCATTTATCAAGAGTTTTCTTTCACAGCATTCTAGAGGGAATAATCACGTAGTCATCGTATTTGGATAACTTATTGCACTGTTAAATAAAGAAGGAGAAGCACACAAAAAAACCTGAAGGCGCGAGAGGCCGAATCGGTCGGCGTAGAGAAGTTTCTTCTCGAGTGACAGCTTACTGTAGCCCGGGCCACACAAGAACGCCTCGCATTCATGCAGCACGACTTCAGAGTTGAAGCGATCACCCAGCGAAAGGAGGCAATTGATGTTGGCTTCTGAAAGAGCGCTAAATGATTGGGATAACAAATGAAAAAACCTACTTTTCACAGGGACAACAAGAAACTCTAGTATTCACATATCAGAGGAAAAAGGGTACAGTCGATTTGACGGACCCACCCTGATTTTTGGCCTCCCCGAAGCCCTGCCCACCATGTTTTTGAGTAATATTTAGGCAGAAACAACAAATCCACCCTGGTTTCCGGGCCGAATACCTAATTCCATATCCTAATTCTCAGGGTGTTCTACGGTGGCTTTTATTCCCTGTCACATATAAATAAAATTTCCCGATTATAAGAAAAAAAACATTCCAGAGGCACAGCAAAGGAATGAGCGACAGAAAGAGAGGGAAATAGAGAGAGAGAGAGAGAGAGAGAAGAGAGAGAGAGAAAGAGAAGACTGGAATAAGTGTCACCTGTGAGTGGATGACGGGACGGGTAGACGAAGTGGAGGTACTCGAGGAACTCGTCAAAGTCGATGTCAGGAAGCGGGATCTCTTTCTTTTAATTTTCGGCAACGTCAGAGAAGAACATCGTGCGGAAGACGGGCGATGAGATACCCAGTATCTGAGAGGAGAAGGTTGTTCAATAAAAAAAAATGTCGTTTAAATTTTCAATCGTTACTTTATCCAAGAATTAAAAAAAGAATATAAAACATGCTTGTAAAGAAAGAAAGATACAGGATAACAAAAAAAATAAAATTAAAAAAGTAGTTGATGAGAGGACAAAAGCGGGATAATAAGTGATAGATAAAAAGAAATTAAATATAAAAAAAAAATGAGAGCCCCAACCTCCTTGCTCACGTAGAGTCGCTTCTCGCCGACGACCAAAGCGACAGTGGCGATGTCCGGCTGAGGGATCGTGAAGTCATAGCGGAGCGGCGTCCTCGGAAGCGTGGAAACTTCTCTACAAACAGCGAGATTCTGCAGATGGTAACAGTGTAATAAAAAATTACAAAATTATCCTTCAAATGCTTTGTTTTATTTTATAATAACTGGGATAGAAACCTGTAAATTATTTAATATTAATTAAACCTAGTAATTGAATTATATACCAAAGAAACCAAGACCCCGATTGTTTCTTCTTTATTTATATATTAAATTAAAATAACGGCAGTGGAATTATTAGCAAACTATTTAAAATATTTTTTATGCAAGCATCTAGAATAATGCAAAATACTTCTTATGGAATTTTGAAGGTAAGAAGAAAAAAACAGAAACATACTCTACGCCAACAACGTTCTTGACTGCTACAGTTGCTTCGATGACGACGCTGTCATTCTCACGAAGGAAGGGCGAGATCTCAGGATTGAGGATTACTTCCCACAAATGGACTGCCAGTCTGTGATCTGGCATGTCTCCGAACTTTCGCGTAACCTTAACAAATTCGCGTCAATCTGCCTGTTCTATAATGCTGATTTGCTTGTGTTATTTCTCTATCTCTGTCTCAGTAACATACTCTACTTCTAATTCGCCGTGTTCTCTCTCTTTCTCTCTCTCTCTCTCTCTCTCACACACACACTTTCGGTCTCCCTCCTTCAGCCTCTCTTTCTGTCTCTCATTGGGTTCTAATATCTATCTTCCAGAGTCTCTCTCTCTCTCTCTCTCTAGTTCCAAACTCTCTCATACGCGTAACCTCACCATGACGCTGCTCAGCTGCTCTCCACTCTCCTTGGTCAGAGTGCAGTTGATGTCAGCCTCGCAACTCCAGCCCTTCCTCTCCGAGTTGCAGTGGACGTAGACATAAACGTCCGACATCTCATGGTCAGGATGCGAATAGATAAGCCCGGCCTCAATGTGCCTACAAATTTGCTCTATTAGATGACAATGTGGACTTAATTCAACGACACGTTTTGCTATCGACTCTGATAGGACTGGAAAAACAGCAATAGAGAAAAAGTCTAGAATAACAGGCAAAATATATTGAATTTTTTGTGCTAATTTCAAGTAGATAGTCCAATATTAGTGAACGACAATGCCATTCATCTGAGAGCTTTCAAAAGAAATATCATGGTCTCATCTATAACTCGCGTTCCTCCACGACAAACACACAATCATACCAAGTAAGACCGGCGATCGCATGCATTTTCGACCGTGCCTCCCACTTCAGATCGGCCAGCCTTTTGACATCAAGTCGAATGGTCCCACCAGCAACGACACCTGGAGAAAAACAAATGGTTAGAATCGGATTCTCCAAGTGTCTTCTCAAATGAATTATCTAACTAGCAATAAGAATAAAGATCGTTGAATTATCCATTCTTAACAGGCAGAAGAAGCACATTAACCGCTCATGACTATAACTGACTAAATAAAAGAATTATGAGTTGTATAAACAAAAGATTAAAGAAAAAGCAACTGAACTAGAAGATTCGTCGAAACTGGGAAAAAGAAAACAATTCGCTTACCTTGCATGGCGCTGCGACTGTTGGAGGCCATGTCGAACCAAACTGCAAAGTAGATTGGCCTAACGAATCGCAATAACAAAATTGAAAATCATAAATAATGTAAAAACATCTCTAAGCAGCTTGCAAATTGAAGGCAAAACTAAAAATTTCTAGTGACTTTTCTGAGATTTACAATTTTTCTTCCAGCAACCACCATAAAAAACTCACCAGCAACAGCACCGAAAAACAATGCTAAGTGAGCATCTTTGCTCTGTAATTTTTTTTCGTAAATAACCAGGCTCATTGTCAGAGCACTACAATTAACGCGAAAGTTTTCGGTTCTCGTAGCTAGTTTCGATCCTACTACAGCCCCTTTTCCTTGAGAAACGTGATCCGTTCAATCGTCGCTTGTTTAGCATCATTCTTTCTCCGCCTATCTCGGGATAAGCTCATGGTCAGTCGTTGCCTGTATATAATGATTTTGTTTCACGGTTGTCATTTTCGTTTATATTCTTATTCCTATTTCTATTTATCTTCTGGTCAATTCGAGATTCTTTCCTGTAAATATAAGAATAACTAGAAACAAATGTTCATCTGTTTTCCAGAAACTTGTGACAACAAACGGAGTCCTCCTCTCTGCTGTTTTTGGCGCGGTGCCAGTCGACTTTGGCGAGCCACTCCTTCTTCGCTTCTCCGCAATCGATGGCGAGCTGTTCGCAGATGTCAATGGTTAGCAGGGGAATGCCTTACCTTATATAAGAGGATGCTTACCTTTTCATAAGGATTCTAACAAAAAGAAACTAGCAAATTCAAGTTCTTTCTTGCACATTTGGCTTCTGTTGTGTGATATGATTAGTGTGTATTGAATGAGCTTTTATGTGGCTTTATTTTGGATAATTAAGAATAAATAAAAGCAAAATTTAGGAGAGACTACGCCGATGAAGCGAGTTCTGAGCGCGGTCGCGAAAAGAAGTCCTGAGGGCTGCAGGCATTTTAGTCTTTTCGTTTATGAAGAAGGCGAGAAGTTTCTTCAACATATCGGTTAGTGAAAACATTTTTGCGTAATGTGATTATTCGTTATTTAATATCGTTCTTGCTTGTGTTTGCAGCTATTTTGTTTGTCATAGAAGTATATCGAATCGCTTAAAGAGTATGTTTCAGTTTTTTTTTTCTTTTTAGTAAAGACCAACTATTGCTCAGATGTGTGAATGTTACAAAAATTTAAAGTTTGATTACTTACTTTGATGGATGTATGGTTTCAGATTAAGAATCTTTTTTTTTGATAATAATTTCTCCGATGGAGTTATTGTAGTGTTTTTTTTATGAAACTTAATGTTTTTATTCTTCTTCGTCATTACTCCTAGAGTTAATAAAAAATAATCTATTTTGTTCCATAGTGAACCCGAAGAGGCTGCCTCGAGTTGTGGATGGCGAAAGATCTAAGGAGTTCCTTGAGGTCAACCCATTCGTCAAAATCGACATGAAACTGCTGGTTTTTGTTTTCTTTCCACTTTATTATGCTTCATCTTTTTGGTCGTAAGAATATCAATTTTTTTTCTTAATTTCTCTGCATTCGTCCCCAATTGAATTAATAACTATCACCATTAGAGGTGTCATTATTGTTAATAATTGTTATCTTTTTTATACTAATTTTTACGTTGATACTAATAATACCTCATGACGTAAATGTTCCCCGATCTTAAAGTTATCGGCTTCGCTCGGCGCCTTCTTAAAATGTTCCGACCTTCAATATCCACAGGGTGCCCTGCGATGTCTTCTCCACATCGCTAATTGTAAGGTCAGGGAGTACATTGGGATACTGTAGTTTCGTATATTGAATGAAATATATCCCTATTAATTTCGCAAGCTTCCAGTGTTCTGCTCCCTTCGCATGACGAATTCGCTGTTCATGTGCCGTGGAGAGACGCCCTAACGATTCTGGAGAAACTGGAGGAGCAGAAGATCGTGATTGTGTTCCGTGAAAGTAAGTGGAGCAGCGAAGAAAGGAATATGGGAGTGGATGTTTGAAGATCGGGCATAGAAGGGATAGACCGGGGGATAGACAATACCTTTAAAATACCATTCGCGTACGTTACCGAGGGTATTGTTTTTATTTATTAGTAGGCATTCTTAACCTTTATTTAGTGAACGATAGTGTGGCAAAATGTCTTAATATGAAAAAATGGTACTTTAATAATGAAAACAAAAATTTTTAATGCACAATCTGTAATACATGTTTTTGTTATAGTAAAGTTATTTCCTTCGTTGGTCTGTCTATACTTGCCTTCTCACTTTAAGGCCCGAATGAAGTGGAGGCCGAAACCATTCACGGATCGCGCTTTCGCTCCTCTGCCCGATTGCCTCCTGCTCATAGGCGCCGTGCTTAATCCAGATGACCTTCTTCCTTTCTTTCTTCGGCTTCTTGGCTACAGTATCCCTACATTTAGGTTGCACGTCTGTTTATTTCTTTCTGTCATTTCGCACTTTTTCCCTATTTTCTCTCTTCTTTCATGGTTGCTGTATTATGATCTTCTTTTCTATGCTTATATAATTGCATAAAAGCTTTTATGTGGCTTTATTTTGGATAATTAAGAATAAATAAAAGCAAAATTTAGGAGAGACTACGCCGATGAAGCGAGTTCTGAGCGCGGTCGCGAAAAGAAGTCCTGAGGGCTGCAGGCATTTTAGTCTTTTCGTTTATGAAGAAGGCGAGAAGTTTCTTCAACATATCGGTTAGTGAAAACATTTTTGCGTAATGTGATTATTCGTTATTTAATATCGTTCTTGCTTGTGTTTGCAGCTATTTTGTTTGTCATAGAAGTATATCGAATCGCTTAAAGAGTATGTTTCAGTTTTTTTTTTTCTTTTTAGTAAAGACCAACTATTGCTCAGATGTGTGAATGTTACAAAAATTTAAAGTTTGATTACTTACTTTGATGGATGTATGGTTTCAGATTAAGAATCTTTTTTTTTTTGATAATAATTTCTCCGATGGAGTTATTGTAGTGTTTTTTTTTATGAAACTTAATGTTTTTATTCTTCTTCGTCATTACTCCTAGAGTTAATAAAAAATAATCTATTTTGTTCCATAGTGAACCCGAAGAGGCTGCCTCGAGTTGTGGATGGCGAAAGATCTAAGGAGTTCCTTGAGGTCAACCCATTCGTCAAAGTCGACATGAAACTGCTGGTTTTTGTTTTCTTTCCACTTTATTATGCTTCATCTTTTTGGTCGTAAGAATATCAATTTTTTTTCTTAATTTCTCTGCATTCGTCCCCAATTGAATTAATAACTATCACCATTAGAGGTGTCATTATTGTTAATAATTGTTATCTTTTTTATACTAATTTTTACGTTGATACTAATAATACCTCATGACGTAAATGTTCCCCGATCTTAAAGTTATCGGCTTCGCTCGGCGCCTTCTTAAAATGTTCCGACCTTCAATATCCACAGGGTGCCCTGCGATGTCTTCTCCACATCGCTAATTGTAAGGTCAGGGAGTACATTGGGATACTGTAGTTTCGTATATTGAATGAAATATATCCCTATTAATTTCGCAAGCTTCCAGTGTTCTGCTCCCTTCGCATGACGAATTCGCTGTTCATGTGCCGTGGAGAGACGCCCTAACGATTCTGGAGAAACTGGAGGAGCAGAAGATCGTGATTGTGTTCCGTGAAAGTAAGTGGAGCAGCGAAGAAAGGAATATGGGAGTGGATGTTTGAAGATCGGGCATAGAAGGGATAGACCGGGGGATAGACAATACCTTTAAAATACCATTCGCGTACGTTACCGAGGGTATTGTTTTTATTTATTAGTAGGCATTCTTAACCTTTATTTAGTGAACGATAGTGTGGCAAAATGTCTTAATATGAAAAAATGGTACTTTAATAATGAAAACAAAAATTTTTAATGCACAATCTGTAATACATGTTTTTGTTATAGTAAAGTTATTTCCTTCGTTGGTCTGTCTATACTTGCCTTCTCACTTTAAGGCCCGAATGAAGTGGAGGCCGAAACCATTCACGGATCGCGCTTTCGCTCCTCTGCCCGATTGCCTCCTGCTCATAGGCGCCGTGCTTAATCCAGATGACCTTCTTCCTTTCTTTCTTCGGCTTCTTGGCTACAGTATCCCTACATTTAGGTTGCACGTCTGTTTATTTCTTTCTGTCATTTCGCTCTTTTTCCCTATTTTCTCTCTTCTTTCATGGTTGCTGTATTATGATCTTCTTTTCTATGCTTATATAATTGCGTATCCATTATAGATAGTCCTTTGTATATTTTGATACCTAGCAATTCAGATTCTTTATTACTTATCCAAAGTTATTTTTATCTTAAACTTTTAATTGGCTCTGCCAAATTAAAATTTTTATTTCGATAAATTTTTCCCCATATTTAGACGATGTGAATTGATGGGTTAAATTCGGTGAATTTGTACCGTATGCCTGTTGTGGGCTATTATTAACCAATTGATATTCTTCATTCCGGACTTTTAAATATTTACACCAAAATTTCATTTTCAAATAAGTGGTTGGACATGCGAGAAATCGTAATCTTTTTCTCCCTCTCTCTGCCCCCTCCGGCTCCTCTCCCTCTCCCGCGCGCACTTCTCACTGATTACTGTTCACATTCGCATATCCTCTGCCTTCTACCTCGTACGGCTTCCATTTTTCATCTTCCTGGCTAACGGCTTGATTCCCGCATATAATTCGTTATTCTTTTACGGTGCGCCTATAATTCCCAAAAAACTTGGGATCAAATCACTTCACTTAATGTTATGACTGTGTTTGTGTGTTGTTTTTTCTACTTTTTTTTCCTATGATATCTACAGACCTTTAGTGTGAGCTTCTAGTCTGAATGTCCACGGCGGGAGGGGAGAATGCAGAACGGAGTGGCCCCGTCAGTGAAGAGGTTCTGAAGGAGCTGCGCAGGAGGGGGATCGATGATGCTCGTTTCCTCTCTTCCGTTCGCATCTCGAAGTGCGATCAGCTGATTGGACTGGATTTGGAGAAGGAAAAGGAACAGCGAAGACTCTTCGCGGAGGAACTCAATGGCTGTTCTCGGCTGAAGTATGTAACTCTATCTAACTCTAATCTCCCTACCCTCTACTTTTCGTTTGTCTCTTCTTCTCGATTTTCTAATTCTGTATTTCGTTCCATTTTTATGTGGTTGCTAGGATAAGCCACCAACTTCCCTTCCTCACTATTCCTATTTCAACTGGCTATCCTAGCAACTTCATCCTTTTCCATATGGTTAGTAGTTTTATATCTAACAAACCGAGATTATTATTAATGATGTTTTGTATAGATATCAACAATCATTCAATCAATACCACCATTTGTCAGTATTACTGGTTAAATTTCAAAAATGATGGAATAGTTGTTGTGGTTGTTCAGTCGGATGCGTGCCCGCGCAGTTGTGAGTCATACGACGCCGACTCCAGAAGGCGTGGAGAGCGAGAAGAGGGAGAAGCCGGAGCAGAAAGGCTTTGCCATCGGCCGCCACTCTCTCAAACAACGAGCAGCACAGCAGAAGGAGAAGAAGGAGTCCGCTTCCCCCGGTTAGCCTCTTCGGTTTACTTGTTAATCATTGTTCCTATCAATCATTACAATGATTTGTCCACATCTGCAGGAAACAAGAAGAAAGAGTCGCCGACGAAGCGAAAGGCACCAATTCAGAAGAAGGTGAAAGAGAAGGAGAAGGCAGCGCCCGCCGCCTCCTCTTCCACTCCTGCCACCAAACCAAGTCCTCCTAAGAAGGCCAAGAAGGAGCAGCCGGTAGAGAAGAAGGAAGAGGTCAAGAAAAAGGAGATACAAGATGTGGAAGACGAGGAGGAAGAGGGAGAACATGAAGAAGAAGAAGAGGTTATTCGAATTTCTATGACTTTATTCAAATGGTCTTTAGAGGAAGTGGCAGTTATGTATATATTATATAATGTGTTGAATTTTTTTGAATTTTTAATGTATACACAAAGAAAAAACATAAGACACCGTAGAGAAAAAAAAGAATTCCTATTTCTTGGAAGATATCTTCGATGTAAGAAGGGATATATGGTTTTTTTGCCGGGCATTTGGACCTTCCCGAAAATTCCCGAATTTCTCATTTGGGCCCTCCCGAGAAATGTTCCTACCATTGTTCATTTAAACACTGCTTTTGATTTCGCAGGATGCCTTCTCAATGTCCGGATGGCCGGCTTCTGGCCCAGTAAGCCCCGCCCTCTCTTCAAGCCCCTCACTCCCTTCAAGCCCCTCCCACTCTTCAAGCCCCGCCCTCTCTTCAAGCCCTCAGGCCTACCGCGTGTCTTCTCCTTCGTCGGAGGCTTCGAACGCGACGTCACGTCCTCCGCAGCAGCCTGCTTCCTTCTTCACGTCAACTGTCGTGCCCCACGCGGTATTTAGGCTTGCGGTGGACTACGACAATCTGTTAGTTATTAGAAGAAAAATTAAACGTATGCATACATTTAAAAGTTTTGTATTGTATGATAGCTTTCTCTCTCAAACACCGCCCAAACGCTTCTTTCTTTCTCTCTCTCTCTCTCTCTCTCTCGCTGTATATCGCTCTCTCTCTCTCCCTTTCTCTCTCTCTCTCTCTCTCTCTCTCTCTCTCTCTCTCGCTGTATATCGCTCTCTCTCGCCCACCCCCCCCCCTCTCTCTCTCTCTCTCTCTCGCTCTTTCTTTTTCTCTCTCTCTCGCGTCCCTCAACTATGAGCTGTTATCACTTCTTTCTTGCACTAATAATCGTCTGATCCATTTGCAGCGCCAACTCGATCCATTCTTGCGTAAGAGAAATCCATAACAACAGTGAGAGGAGGTTGCTGATTGGGACGCTCCGAAATAATTCTGCGAAAGTAAGTAGCCCTTTTTCTTGAATGAATGAATTTATTACGGTACTAAAAATGTATACACATGGTAACGAATAATAGTTAATAAACCAACTTGTTCTAACAGATGCGTCAAATAAAAGTACTACATCAATTGAGGAGGGTTCGTCAATTAGAAAGGGTGCTTCTGCTGGACGAAATACGAAATAATATAGTAATTATACCAACAACAATAATATATTTTGTTGTTCTTTTTGGTCATAGTTACGTGAAGTTATAGGAAATGTAATGTCTAATCGTCAAAGATTCTTTTCTTCTAGCTTCACATGTGCCTCGAGGAGCTCACTCAGCTCGCCGCGCACCTTGAGTAACACACCCGAATGAAGTGGAGGTTGAAACCATTCACGGATCGCGCTTTCGCTCCTTTGCCCGAATGCCTCCTGCTCGCTGGCGCCCTACTAAATCCACTAAGCTCTCTTCTTTCCTTTCTTTGGCTACATGGCTACAGTATCTATATTGCGCATCAGTTCATTTTTTTCTGCCATTGTGTTTCACGTTCCACATCAATAGATTTTTTTTACTTTTCCCAATTTCCACTTTTTTTCTCATTTTTTTTCTCCATAATTGCTCGAATGTTATCCTCTATTCTATGCTACTATAATTTCGTGTATTCATTGTTGACCATTTTATATTCTGATATTCTGTACTAAGCAGTCCAAATCTTTATTACTTTTCCAAAGTTTTTTTTTTGTTGGTTTAATTGGCTGGAGGCCGAAACCATTCACGGATCGCGCTGTCGTTTCCTTTGCCCGAATGCCTCTTGCTCGTTGGCGGCCTACTAAATCAACTTAGCCCTCTTCCTTTCTTTCTTCGGCTTCATGGCTACAGTATCCAAGCATATAGGTTGCACAGCCGTTAATTTTTTCCGTCATTTTGTTCCACATTCCACTTTGATTAATTTTTTTTACTTTTCCCAATTTCCCCTTTCATCTAATTTTTTTCCATAATTGCTCGATTGTGGTCCTCTATTCTATTCTAGAATACTTTCGCGTATCCATTATAGACTATTTTATATTCTCATATAATGTAAAAGCAGTCCAGATCTTTATTACTTTTCCAAAAGTTTTTTTTGTTGGTTTAATTGGCTTGTTCGTATTACAAGTTTCTACTTGATAAATGTTTCCCCATATTTAGACGATATGGATGGGTCTAATTCGGTGAATATCTACCGTATGCCAGTCGTTTATTTATTAATTGGTATCTTTCTTGCCGAACTCATATTTAGCCCAGAATTTAATTTTCAACTTTAGTTAGTAAGCTTATATTTCAGTAATCGAAATAATTTTTTGCTTGTATTTGTTTTGTTGACTCCTAATTTTTTCATTTTAGATTGTTCTAACCAGCAGCATCTATAGCGGCATGTCAGGTATGCCCATTTTTTCTTTTGTCATTTTCTACATGGTCTTGATGAATTCACCACCTTTTAAAGCCTGATTGTTTGCCTTGAATGTTTTATTCTTACTATTTCTCGAGAAACTTCGACGATATCATCGCAAAATTGCAGGAAAAGCTGCTAATCCAATTGCGGTCGGCAAGATTCGCCTGGACGTGCCGAAACTCGCCGAGCTGAAGACGTTCGTCCAGTCACCGGTTGTCTACATCGCCAACTGCCGTGGTATGTTTGACTTTTCATGTTTCAATTTATTGAGAGATTTGCATAGCTGCGATTTTCCAGAACAAAAAGTTGGAGATAATTCGTTCAAATGTTATACGTTAAATAGTGCTGTTAGGACTATTTAAATAATCTTGCAGGACTTTGGAAGTGGAAAAAATTGGCACCTCGAAGATGAACCCTTTTTCCGTCTACGTCTACTGCAACGAGGCAGACCAGAATCCGCACTGGAGCTGCGAAGCTTCCGTAGTCTTGAATTTGCTCTCGCAGAAGGTCGGCCAGAAGACACACAGCCGCGGACCGGTTAGTGTTGTACTCAACAGAGACTCTCCAAACCTCGTTATTTGCAGTACAAAATCAATGCAATTTCTATTTTACAGTACATAAATTGCTACCCTCTGGCCATAAACAGGCAAACCAAACCATCAGATGCTCACGGATTAGCGGTAAATAGTTGTGCACTTTTCGGAGATATGCTACTAGAGAACTAATAAAACCATGGTCTTGAATAGAATTTAGAAGCGAGTCAGTTCAAATCGCATGTGTGTAAAATACATCTTTTCAGTTTGTGTACACCTTCTGCACAAGTGACGATTTCGAGGGATATCCGTCGTTCATCAAGAATGACAAGTTACTGGACCCTGCGAATGGATACATTCGCGAAGAGGACGGCGGCGCCGTGTTCGAGGCGACTATCACGGTCACAAAAGTCCTCGGCTTGCCGTATGTAAAGTTATAAAGTTTTTGTCTTTCGATTAAAATTGTTTCTTTTTTTGCAATTATCGCTTGTGAATTTTTTCTTTTAAAACACTGGACACATGGTAATTCTTCCCTCTCAAAATAACTAATTTCGTGAATAAGTTAATTGGAAAGGTCACAATTTGCTGTTCTCTATTTTCTATAGTAATTGTGAAACACCTGTGCAGTGTGTCGATTCTCTGCGACTTCTCGGCCCCTCATCCGAATCACACCGACGTTGCTCTCATCGTGGAGGAGAAGCCAGTTCATGTCGTCAAGATGGTATCTTATATCTTTATTGCGATCTAATTTTACCATTTGCCACGGCAACCTATTTTTGATAAAGTACATGTTCAAGCCTTTAATTACCTAAAGACTTCATATTGATTATGAATTTGAATGAAAAGGTTGTTTTCATACTCGTTTATCCTAGAAAAAAGTATAAATCAAAGTTAATGAAAAAAAATTGAATGAAAACAGCATCTTTCGTCAGATCCTCTACTTCTCAAAACTATATAAATCAAAATTTCATTGTTTCAGTACCTCGCTTACCACTCGCCCGTCTTCGACTCAATGCTATTCTCGGATTTTGCGGAGAAGTCAAAGAAGGAAATTCCACTTCCGGACGTCAAGTACGACGAGTTCGTGGAACTTCTTCACGTCATCCTCCCGTCTCGCAAACCAGTCACAGGTTCTTTCTTTTCATCTATAGTTCGATTACCAATAATTGAGTGTCAGTATGAAAGAGGTAAAAAAAATCATTGTGTAAGTCCAAGAATGAGGAGTATAGAAGTCTATTTCATTTGAACTTGATGTAGCATTAACATACAAAAAAAATATTAAAAACTTTCCATACGAATTGTTTTTTTTTAAATTATTCATTAGCGTTAAAATGATCTCTCATTGTCAGTCGCTACGGTCGATGGTCTTCTTCGCTTGGCCGACCGCTTCAGTATGCAAGTTGTGCTGCATTCGTGCGAGGAGTTCCTGCGAGGGCCGGACAGCGAGGAGATTCCGCTGGCCAAGAAGCTGCTCTGGTCTGACCAGTACAGACTGGCCAGCCTTCAGGTGCATACTTCCTTTTGAAACATGTAGCAGGAAAAGCTGCAGACCAATGAACAGAGATGCACTCAAAATCTTGGCCCGGCATCTCTTCAATTGTCGATCTCTTAAAAAATTTTTAAATGTCAGATTCCAATTCGTAATCCGTCCTTTCATTAGTAAAAGTTTCGTTCACATGGCTTATTTATTTCATTCCGAAGCGGATCAAGACTTCTGATAAGCTATAATATGTATGATTCCAGTCCGTCTGTCTCAACATGCTCAAATCGATTGACGACGTCAATGTGCTCAAGGGCAAGAAGGAGTACGACGACCTCTCGGACAAGACGAAGGCGGCGCTGGGCGAGAGAATTCTCGAGCTGACCATGAGTTGAGCCTTGCTCACCTCCTTCTCCCAAACTCCTCCGCCCACCGTACCAATGTATTTCCTCTACCTTTTCTAATTGTTCTCTTTCTCTTTCACTTTCTCCTTTTCATTTATTAATTAGTTAACCTGTTCACATTACGAGGAGATCCATATCCACCAAGTGTTTTTTTCTTATTTATTGCCTTAATTTGAAGAATATTGCTCATTTTGAAACATGTGCCCTTTGTGTGCCCTCAGAAGCGCTAACTTGACTCTTTAGAATTAGCAGCTTTCCATTCGATAAACTTTTCTCCTTAATTTGACGATTTGATGTGATGGGGTAAATTCGGTGAATTTCTACCGTATGGCTGTCGCAGGCCCTTATTTATAAATTGTTGTTTTGTTTACGAACTATTTAATATATCGCCAAACGTACAGCTTTCAAATAGCTGATTTTCTCTAATATGTGAGAAATCGTATTCTAGATTGTTCCGACTTAGCCTCCAGCGTCTGCAGAGACATGTCAGGTATGGTGGTTTTTTTCTTTCGTCGTTTTCTATACAGTTTCCAAGATTCCACCACCTTTAAAGAAAGACGTTCTTTATTCTTTACTGTTTTGCTGTTTCCATTTTTCGAAAATATCCGAACATTTCGTCAATAAATTGCAGGAAGAGATGATTCGGCAAGATTCGCCTGGACGTGCCGAAGCTGGCCGAGCTGGTGACTCGAGTCAAGTCGCCGGTTGTCTCCATCACCAACATGCCGTGGTATGTCGGCCTTTTTATGTGGCAACTTGTAAAGAGTTATTCGCGCAGCAAAGATTTCCCAACACCAAAAGTTGGGAACGAAATTTTTACATTAAGTAAAAATATTAAAGAACATGTGTCCTAAATAAAGTTTTCGAACAGGCCGAGATTTTGGCTGGCATGAATAATTGGGCCAACTTGTATATTTAATTGTGAGTCTTACAAATCGTGTTACCCTACTTGTAAGAATCTTGAAATAATCATGCAGGAGTTTGGGAGTGATGCCGCAATTGGACTTTTCGAACATCAAGCATTTTTCTGTCTACGCCTACTGCAACGAGGGCAACCAGAGTCCGCATTGGACCTGCGAAGCGTCCATGATCTTCAATCTGCTGTCCTCGAAAGTCGGCCAGAAATCGCACAGCCTCGGACCGGTTAGTATAGTAAAGAATACGGTTGGCCCAAAGCGGTGTATACGTATTTGCTGCATGTACAAATTCAGCGCAATTTCGATTTTTATTTATTTTCCAACCTGCTGCCTTAAATTGGCAAACCATCAGATGCTCAGAGATTAGCGGTAAATCTCTGAAGAGCGATTCGAGAGAAGAAATAGTGTTACTGTCTCCATTAGTATTTAGAACAGAGTCTATGCTATCGAATTACATTGAATATAAATGAAGTGCTTGTCTTCAGCTTGTGCACACCTTCTCAACTAAGCAATTAGGCCGGGGATTTCCGTGGTTCATCTCATGGGACAAGGTGCTGGACCCTGCGAATGGCTTCATCCGCGAAGAGGACGGCGGCGTCGTAGTCGAGGCTGAGATCACCGTCACGAATGTCATCGGCCTGGTGTATGTTATTTAAAAAAAATTTCCCTTCCATTTTAACATATTTTATTGTAATTATCGCTTGTGAAATCTTTTCTTTTAAACATTGGTCACATGGTAACATTTAAAGGAAGTGTCCGGCGAATAATTATACAGTAGCGGTAGTGAACCAGTTTGAATGCGTGCGCTTGCCTATCGCTCGGTTGAGAGAGCATGTGAAATAGGAGGGCGGCTATTACCTACCGTAACTAATTCTTTACCCGCCAGTTTTTACGTTACTAGTGCTCAGAATGTAATGAAAGAAAATCGCTCAAACTTTCTAAATATATGATTTACGCCAAGATGAACTTATCCAGTTAGAACAAAACATAGGTTAATTATTCCCCGGATACCTCCTTTAACTCAATATACTAATTTTGAGACTGAATAAAAATTTTGAAATTCAAAGTTTGCTGTTCTCTATTTAATGTTTATTTACGCATTCAGAGTCCCGACTCGCTTCGACTTCACTGTCCCTCAATCGGATCTCACGGACGTCGCTCTCATCGTGGACGAGAAGCCACTTCATGTCTGCAAAGCGGTATCTTATCTCTTTTTTGCTATCTAATTATACCATTTACCATTGCAGAATTTTTGTCTAGCTCTAGTCTTGGAGCGATAAAAGGATAAGACATTTAAGGAAGAAGGATTTTGTGCCCTCACAAAATCCGTCTTATCCCTCGCTCCAAGACTTCATCTCGATTATGAATTAATATAATTTTTTTTTGCAGATCTTTTATTCCTAAAAAAAGTATAAATCGTTTATTTTTTCAGTACCTCGCGTACCACTCGCCGGTCTTCCGCAAGATGTTCTTCTCGGATTTTGCCGAGAAGGAAAAGAAGGAGATTCCGCTTGAGGATGTCAAGTACGACGAGTTCATGGAACTTCTTCAAGTCATCTTCCCGTCTCGAAAACCGGTCGCAGGTTCTTTTTTCATGTGTTGCTCGTAGATAGGAACACTAATTTTGATGTCAATAATAAGTTTGTACAAAAAATATGTAAGATAAAAAGTTAAAAATAAAAAAATATCCATAAGATTTTATGAGGGACTGATAAGAGTTTTAAAATGATCTCTCAGTTGCCACGGTCGAAGGTCTTCTTCGCTTGGACGACCGCTTCAACATGCAGACGGTGGTGCTTTCGTGCGAGGAGTTCCTGCAAGGGCCGAACAGCAAGGAGGTTTCGCTGGCCAAGAAGCTGCTCTTGTCTGACCAGTTCAGACTGGCCAACCTTCAGGTGAATACTTCATTTCCTACTTATCGCTACAACTTTTTCTGTAACTGGCTCTTAAAAGATTAATCCATTGGATTTCCCACATGCAAGTAGGGTTGTTAAATTATTATTATGATAAATGTTGCTCTTTTTGTTTGAAGAAAATGTCTATATTATTAATACTACTCTTTTAGTTTTAGGAAAATGTCGATATTAAATTCTTACTAGCGTGCCTTCGGCACGCTAGTAAGAATTTATCATTCAATGACCACCGGGGCGATAGCCAGCATTCTATATCTGTCGGGTTTTTGACTACGCACCGGCTCGCTCGCTGGGTGCGAGACAGCATAGAGAGGAGAGAGAGTGCAGACGGCCAGACAGCAGCCGCTTGACCCAGAGCTCACCTAGACCAATTAAACAGCCATTCAAAACCTTCAACGACCCTTTATAAGCTTAAGATGAATTCTAATGACAATGCAATGTATGAGAAAGTTGTTCGTCTTGGCGTGACGGTTTTTTCAAACCATAATTTGATGACATAGCTTAAATACCCTCAGCGGGGCTTCGGAAACCGGCTCCTTTAAGGTACTTATCGAATGTTTAAAAAAAAACCCAAATAGGCTCATATTGAAGCCTGTTCAATTCTCAACAAGATGCTCCTAGTCCCATCCCGATACCGTTCCTACTTCTTGAGATATAAAAGTTCAAAGTTGGTCCCTAACGAATAAAATTTTCAGTTTTATTGATTTTTTTGATATCCCTGATGCCAAAAGTTTACAAGTCACACATCAAAAGATGCGTCTTGAAAAACTGCATCGATAGAACCCGACAATCAACCAAGCGCACGTCAGGATTTTGAGAAAGTTCCAATCTACAGGCGGAAAAGTGCCCATTTTAGAAAATCCATTCCCACCGATCTACCAATCGATCTACGAAATCGAACTTCTGGTCATTGGTAGATTCCCCCCTGACGAATCGACTACTATTTTTGTTATTTTTGTAGGTGCCCTAAAAAATGAGAAATTCGGCCTCAAACTTTCTCGAGTGACCCCCCTTTGCGGCGCCGGCGCCGGCGCCAACGAAAAATTTCCAAACCCTCATAGGACGATAGCCGAGACTTCAATGTACCTTTTTGGAAAGTTTCATCAAAATCCACCAATCCTGCCGCCCACAGGAATCAATCTGCCGTAAGCGGTCAATTCATTTTTTACGTTGTTTAGTCTATAAAGAGATTTAGTAACCGGTACATGTTCTTCTCTTTTCAGTACAACTGCCTGCAGACGATCAAGACGGTCGATGACGTCCGAGTGGTCAAGAGAACGAAGGATTACGGCGACTTCTCGAGCGAGCTGAATGATGCGCTGTTCGAGCGCAGTCTCGAGCTCCGCTAATTGGAAGGGACTGGATAGGCATCTTCTTGCCCTCGTCAACAATCCCTTTCCCCTCAAACCTATTTACGTATCCACCAAGTGTTTTTAAACATTATTATTTATTGCCTCAAGTTGAAGAATATTGCTCATTCAGCAATATATGCCTTTTATGTATGTAATCCGCAAAAATGACTCGTTTGCCTTTGCAACGTCCATTCGATAAATTTTCTGCAATATTTAGACGGCGTGAAATGATTGGTTTAATTAGATGAATATCTGCCGTAAGCCTGTCGCAGGCTATTATTTATCAATTGATATTCTTCTTGCCGAAATTTTAAATGTTTACACCAAAATTTGATTTTCAAATTGATAAGCGAGAAATCGAAATCCTTTGCTATAGTTAGTTACTCTTGTCGGCTCCTTTGTATCTCCTTCCAGATATTTCCGAATGAACCTCCAGCGTTTGCAACGACATGCCAGGTATGTCATTTTCTCATTGTTTTTTCCCTATCGTTAATTTACTATTTAGTTTTCAAGGTTCCACCACCTTTTAAAGAGTGATGTTCTTTGTCTTAAATGATGCTTAGTAAGTTTGACAATTATAAACTCATTAGTGTTCCTTCGAAGATGTCGTCACAAAATTGCAGGAAAAGCTGATAATCCCATTGCGGTCGGCAAGATTCGCCTAGAGGTGCCGAATTTGGCCGAGCTGGAAACGCGAGTCAAGTCGCCGGTTGTCTACATCGCCAACATGCCTTGGTATGCTTGTCTTTTTGTGTGTTAATTAATAAAGAGTTATTAGCGCAGTAGCGATTTCGCAACGCGTGTTGAGGTTGCAACGAAATTTGACATTTTTGTTTGGACAGGCAAGAATTCGTTCTCAAAATTAAAGATCCTCGCCGAAATTTTAAACGGCACGAAAAAAGTGCTGCAACTAGTTTGTCTGAGGGTAATTTTTCAAATAGTGTTTTTAAGAATGTTTAAATGATATTGCAGGCATGTTTATGTGGAGTCGGAGTGCTCGAAGCGCACCTTGAACATCAAGCAGTTTTCCGTCTACCTCAACTGCAACGAGGACAACAAGAGTCCGCACTGGAGCTGCGAAGCTTCCGCATTCTTTAATCTGCTGTCGCCGAAAGTCGGCCGAAAGTCGCAGATCAAAACAATGGTAAGTACAATGATAAATAGTGTGTGTCCAAAACGTTGTATGATTCGTTGTTAGCAGTAGGGGTGTTCGGGGGCCCTTGCAGTCGATGTAGGCCCTAGTCCCCGGTCCCGGGGTTGTAGCATATTCAAAATTTATAAACCTACTACTTTAGGACACATAAATTTCCGCCATTCGGCCGCGAAATGCTAAACCATATTTTACCGATGTAGTAATTCTAGAAAATAAATTAGAATTTATTAGAATATAAAAGAGTGTCAGCCTGTGCTATCGAACTACATTTGTCTTCAGCCTGTCAGCACCTTCAACACCAAGCAAACTACATTGGGATATGCTGTTTTCATCGCGTATGACAAGGCGCTGGACCCTAAGAATGGCTTCATCCGCGAAGAAGACGGTGGAGTCGTGGTCTAGGCTACTGTCACCGTCACGAAAGTCATCGGCTTGCCGTATGTTCTTTTGTCCTTTTTTTTCTTCGTTCAATTTAACAATAAGATATTTCATTGCAATAATCGCTTGTCAATTGTTAACTTTTTATTCACTGGTAGTATGGTGAGTTTTCTCACTCTCAAAATTACTAATTTTGTGACTAAATAATTTCAAAAAAAAAATAGTTTGATGTTCTAGTATTCATTTACCTTTGCAGTGTGTCCGCTCTCTGCGATTTCACGGCCCCTCAGCCCAATCTCTCGGACGTCGCTCTCATCGTGGAAGGGAAGCCACTTCATGTCAGCAAGACGGTATCTTGTCTTTCGTTGCTATCCACTTTTACCATTTACCTTGCAATCAGGTTTTTTTATCTCGCTAAAATATATTCTCAAGCCTTCACAAAGGCCATCTTTTCCTTAAATGTCTTAGCCTTTTATCGCTCCAAAACTTCATTTCGATTATGAATTAATATAAATTTGAATTAAAACTTTTTTCTGATCCTTTATTATTACAAAAAAAAAATGTAATGAAAGGGATTAACAAGAAAAATAGAATAAAAAGTAGTCTTTCTTCAGATCATTTACCCCTCAAAACTATAATATGCCATTATTTCAGTACCTCGCCTTCCACTCGCCGGTTTTCAACTCGATGTTCTTCTCGGATTTTGCCGAGAAGGAAAAGAAGGAGATTCCGCTTGTGGACGTCAAGTACGACGAGTTCGTCGAACTTCTCCACGTCATCTTCCCGTCTCACAAACCGATCACAGGTTTTTTTCATCTGTTGTTCGATAATGTCACTTTAAAGAAGTTTATTTAAAAATTAAATAATACATTCTTACTCTTCCTCTTCTTCTTTATTTGAATGGTCAAGCAGCATTGGGATTTAAAAAAAGAAAGAAACGTATTCACATTGTCTGTTTCGGTTGTTTTACGGATCTCTTTGTAATGTTAAAAGGTTAACTAAGCAGTACATGAAAAAAAGGAGAAAGTGAGAGAGTAAGTAAGCGAACAGCAACAAAAACGGGAAGCAAAGGAAGGGTAGTGAAATGAGGATGGGAGAAGGTGTTTGGGTGGAGGAAGGGAGGATAGCTCTCAGGACAGCTCGAGAATCCTCTCGCCCAGCGCCGCCTTCGTCTTGTCCGAGAGGTTACAGTACCCCTTCTTGGTCTTGAGCACCTTAACGTCGTCCATCGACTTGAGCGAGTTCAAACAGACGGACTGGAAATAGTTTCATCGTATATAATAAAGCAAATCAGTGCCGTATTCCGTCTCGGAATTAAATTAATAAAAGCCTTGTGAACGGAAAAAATAAAAAATAAAAATAAAACCAAAATAGTACGCACCTGAAGACTGGCCAGTCTGTATCCTGCGAGGGCCGGACAGCGAGGAGATCCCACTGGTGAAGAAGCTCCTCTGGTCTGAGAACTACAGACTGGCCAGTCTTCAGGTGCGTACTATTTTGGTTTTATTTTTATTTTTAATTTTTATTTTTTCCGTTCACAAGGCTTTTATTAATTTAATTCCGAGACGGGATACGGCACTGATTTGCTTTATTATATACGATGAAACTATTTCCAGTCCGTCTGTTTGAACTCGCTCAAGTCGATGGACGACGTTAAGGTGCTCAAGACCAAGAAGGGGTACTGTAACCTCTCGGACAAGACGAAGGCGGCGCTGGGCGAGAGGATTCTCGAGCTCTCCTGAGAGCTATCCTCCCTTCCTCCACCCAAACACCTTCTCCCATCCTCATTTCACTACCCTTCCTTTGCTTCCCGTTTTTGTTGCTGTTCGCTTACTTACTCTCTCACTTTCTCCTTTTTTTCATGTATTGCTTAGTTAACCTTTTAACATTACAAGGAGATCCGTAATGATCCAAGTGTTTCTTTATTTACTGCCTTAAGTTGAAGAATGTTGCTCATTTTGTAATTTACAATTTAATGTAACCTCATAGGCCCTTTCTGGACTCGTTAGAATTTTGCAAAATTCCATTCGATAAATATTATCGCCATATTTAACGATGTGAAATGATGAGTAAATTCGGTGGGATCTGCCGCATTCCTTTATTTATTAATTGATGTTCTTTTCGAAATTATAAAATTTCCGCCAAAATTTGTTTTTCAAATTGTCGAGCTGATATGTTTGAAATCGTAATGCTTTACTGATGGTGGTTAGTTGCTGTTGTTGACTCCTTTTCTTTTCATTCCAGATCGTTCCGAACTAACCTCCAGCGTCTGCAGAGACATGTCAGGTATGCCCTTTTTCTTTCGTAATTTTATATATTGTGTCCAAGGTTCCATCACCTTTTAAAGCTTGTTCATTCCCTTAAATATTTTGTTCCTCGAAAATCTTTGAAGAAAAAAAAGATAAAAATCGTCACAATGTTGCAGTAAAAGAAGATCATCCTATTGCGGTCGGTAGGATTCGCCTGGAGGTGCCAAAACTCGCCGAGCTGAAGGCGCCCGTCAAGTCCACAGTCGTCTCCATCGCCAACATGCCGTGGTTTGTTGCGTTTTTCATGTGTCAGTTTATAAAGAGACTTGCGCATCAGCGATTTTCCGACACAAAAGGTTGACGATAATTCGTTCAAACAGTGTTAAATAGTGCTGTTAGGAATCTTCAAATATTCTTGCAGGAGTTTGGAAGTGATGTCGGAGTGCTCGAAGCGCACCTCGGACACCAAGCAGTTTTCCATCTATATTAACTGCAACGAAGACAACAAGAATCCGCACTGGAGCTGCCAAGCTTCCATAGGATTCAATCTGATGTCGTCGAAGGTCGGCCTGAAGTCACTCAGCAAAACGGTTCGTATAGTAATGCACAGAGTTTCTCCTAGGAGTTTTATGGATTCGTTTTTAGCAGCTTCTACCAAATTTTTTACAATTTCTACTTTCCAAACGAGTTAGTGCTATATCTCATTCACGTAAAATGCACCTTCAGTTTGTGCACACTTTCCGCACCACGCCAACCAGCAAGGGACTTCCATCGTTCATCGCGTGGGACAAGGTGCTGGACCCTGAGAATTGCTTCATCCGCGAAAGTGACGGCGGAGTCGTAGTCGAAGCGACGGTCACCGTCACGAAAGTTGTCGTATTGCCGTATGTTATTGTAAAGTTATTTACCTTTTCAGTGTTTCGAGTCTACTGTTTCAGTTTTGGATATTTCATTGCTATTATCACCTGCGAGATGGCTATTTTTTAAACATGGGTCTTTCCTCTCTCAAAAATACTTATTTCAAGACTGAATTATTTGAAAAATGCAGATGTTTGCTGCTCCCTCTTTTCTATAATATTCATTTACCTTTTCAGTGTATCGACTCTCTGCGACTTCACGGCCCCTCAACCGAATCTCACGGACGTCGCTCTCATCGTGGAGGAGAAGCCACTTCATGTCATCAAGACGGTATCTTTCCTCTTTTTTTTATTTTCGCTATAGTATATGCTCTCGATCTCACAACAGCCTTCAATGTTAATTACTGTAAATTTGAATTAAGACGTCTTTTTCAGATTCCTTAAAATATATAAATCAATATTAAATTGAAAAAAAAAATTAATACAAACGGCGTGTTTCTACAGATGCTTTACTCCCAACACTATCTAAATAAAAATTTAATTTTTTCAGTACCTCGCGTGCCACTCGCCGGTCTTCCACTCGATGTTCTTCTCGGAATTTGCCGAGAAGGAGAAGAAGGAGATTCCACTTCCGGACGTCACGTACGACGAGTTTGTGGAACTTCTTCACGTCATCTTCCCGTCACGCAAACCAGTCACAGGTTCATTCTTTTCATTTGTAACTCGATAACATCAGTGATAGGATGTCAATAAGAAGTTTATGCAAAAAAATGTAAGACTAAAAGTTCTAGAAAGTGAAGAAGAAACGTAATTCTGATCCTTCGTGTTCATTTGAATGTGTCTTTGCATTAACGTAAAAACAGTATTTTAAAATATCCATATGAGATCTTTTATGAGTGATCTTTCAGTGGAGACGGTTGAGTCTCTTCTTTGCTTGGCTGATCGCTTCAGCATGCAAGTCGTGCTCCATTCGTGCGAGGAGTTCCTGCGTGGGCCGGACAGCGAGGAGATTCCGCTGGCGAAGAAACTGCTGTTGTCTGACCAGTACAGACTGGCCAGCCTTCAGGTTCATACTTCATTTCAAACATATCACTGCAAGCGCTACGACCAATGAACAGAGATTCATGTTGGATCAACTTAACTTTCGTGAGACGACACGACCCATTAAACCCAAAATCTTTGCCCGGTCCGCAGTTTTCGTGCCTTTGGCCCTTGAATTTTGGGCCGATTTTTTTTACATATCAGGTTCCAATAGTTAATCCATCCTTTTATAATCAAGAATTTTTTTAATTTCCCGTTAACAAGTCTTATTTATTTCCTTCCGAATCTGCTATATTATGAATGCGGATACTCTTTTCAGTCTGTCTGTTTGAATGCGCTCAAGTCGATTGACGACGTCAAGGTGCTCAAGACCAAGATGGAGTACCGCGACCTCACGGACAAGACGAAGGTGGCGCTGGGCGAGAGGATTCTCGAGCTGAGCTGAGATTAGCTTTGCTCCTGCCAAACTACTTCCATCCTACCGGTGCCTTTTCTCCTCTTTTCTATTGTTGTTCTGTTACTTTCTCCTTTTAATTTATCCATCAGATAGTCTGATACAAGGATATCCGTATCCACTAAGCGATTTTATTTTTTTCCCTTTAAATTGACGTTTATTGCTCATTTGCAAACTACGCGTCTTGTCTTGTATAACCTCATAAGCTTTTACTTGGCTCGTTCGAATTAGCAACTTTCGATTCGATAAATTTTCCGCCATATTTCGACGTTATAGAGTGATTGGTAAATTCGGTGAATATCTGCCGTATGCCATACTTTTATTTTTCAATTGATATTCTTCTTTCCGACCGTTAATATTTCCGCTAAAATTTCATTTCATTTTGAAATAGCTGAGATGATAGTGAGAAATCGTAACCCTTTGCTGATAGTTACTCCTGCTGTCCTGTTTCGTTCCAGATCGCTCCGAATACACCTCCAGCGACTGCAGCGACTTGTCAGGTATGCTCATTTTGTTATGGTTTCCAAGGTACTGCCACCTTTTATAGCCGTATATTCATGGTCTTAATGATTCTTGTTACCATCTCGGAACTATTGGCATTTTTAACATAAGTTATTAGTGTCCCTTTTGAACATATCGTCACAAAATTACAGGAAAAGTTGAGAATCCTATTGCGGTCGGCAAGATTCGCCTGGACGTGCCGAAAGTGGCCGAGCTGAAGACGATCGTCAAGTCGCCGGTTGTCTCCATCGCTAACATGCCGTGGTTTGTTTGCCTTTTCATGTGTCAATTTATAAATAGTTATTTGCACAAGTTTTCCAACACAAAAAAGTTTAAGATAATTTGTTCAATTAATGTTAAATAGTGTTATTAGGAACCATTAATTAATCTTGCAGGAATTTGGAAGTGACGTCGGAGTGCTCGAAGCGCACCTTGGACATCAAGCAGTTTTCCATCTTTGCCTACTGCAACGTTGGCAACAAGAATCTGCACTGGAGCTGTGAAGCAAAAGTAACCTTCAATCTGCTGTCGTCGAAGAGCCGCCAGAAGTCGCACAGCCGTGAACCGGTTAGTTCAGTAAATAACAGAGCTTTTCCACATAGATTTTACATAGATTCGTTGTTAGCTGTACATACAAAATCATTTAAATTTCTATTTTACGATACATAAATTACGGCCCCCCGGTCGTAAATCGACAAACCAGTAGATGCTCACTGTTGAGCGGTGTGTAGTTGTGCACATCCCTGAGGACCGCTTCAAGAAAAGAAAAAAAAAGCCATGTTCTCGATTAGAGTTCAGAAGCGAGTCAGTGAAATCAAGCTACATGTCATTTCTGTAATATACATGTTTTCAGATTGTGCACACTTTCTGCTCCAAGCAAAACGCCATGGGACATGCCTCGTTCATCGCGTGGGACAAGTTGCTGGACCCTGTGAATGGCTTCATCCGCGAAGAGGACGGCGGCGTCGTGATCGAGGTTACGATCACCGTCACGAAAGTCATCGGCTGGCCGTGAGTTTTTGTAAAGTTTGATGTTTTTACTTAACATATCACTTGCTATTATCGCATGTAAGATTTTTTTATTTAATGTTTTTGTTTTCGAGACTAAATTACATTATTATTTGCTATTCTCTATTTTCTGTGCTAATTATTTAACTTTTAAGTATGTCGACTCTCTGCGAATTCACGGCCCCCGAGCCGGATCTCACGGACATCGCTCTCATCGTGGAGGAGAAGCCACTGCATGTCAGCAAGGCGGTATCTTATCTCTCCATTGCTATCCAATTTTACCAGTTACCATTGCAAAATCTTTTTGTCACGCTAAAGTGAATGCTCATGCCCTCACAAGACCATCTCTCTTCCCTAAATGTCTTCCAATTAGCCTTTTATTCCTCCAAGATTGTATATCTATCGATTATGAATAAATAGAAATTTGAATTAAAGCGTCTTTTTTCAGATCCTTTTTTTCTAAAAGTAGCATAGAAATCAAGATGCCATTATTTCAGTACCTCGCGTACCACTCGCCGGTCTTCCACTCGATGTTCTTCTCGGAATTTGCCGAGAAGGAGAAGAAGGAAATTCCTCTTCCGGACGTCACGTACGACGAGTTCGTCGAACTTCTTCACGTCATCTTTCCGTCACGCAAACCGGTCACCGGTTCTTTTTTCATCTGTCTTTCGGCAAGAATTGAGTGCGAGTATAAAAGAGGTTTAAATAAAAAGAAATGTGTAAGGCCAAGAATGAAGAGTATAAAAAAAGGAAATGAAATGTCATTCGGACACTCCTTCATTTGAATGTAATGTACCATTAACAAAAAGTATTTTAAAGAAGATCCGTAAGAGTTCTTTTTTGAGTGATTGATAAGTATTTAAAGCTGTTCTTTCAGTGGACACGGTCGAGTTTCTTCTTCGCCTGGCCGACCGCTTCAGCGTCCAAGTCGTGCTGCTGTCGTGCGAGGAATTCCTGCGAGGTCCAGATAGCGAGAAAATTCCGCTCGTGAAGAAGCTGCTCTTGGCTGACCAGTTCAGACTGGCCAGTCTTCAGGTTGAAAATTGTTTGGATATATGTCGCCGGAAACGCTGTAGACCAAATAACATATATTAACTTAACTTTTATTGGACGGTCCGGCCCTTTGGATCCAAAATTTCGGCCCGGCCCGCAGTTTTCGGGCCCTTCAGTTTTGGATTTGATTTTAAAAAAAATGTAACCTGTTAGATTCCAAGCCCTTTTTTATTTTAATTTCCCGCTTACAAGGCTTTTATTTATTTCATTCCAAAGCGGAATACGACTCCCCATTTTGGACGATACTATTTCCAGTCCGTCTGCTTGAACGCGCTCAAGTCGATTGACGACGTCAATGAGCTCAAGACCAAGAAGGAGTTCTGCGACCTCTCGGACAAGACGAAGGCGTCACTGGGCGAGAGGATCCTCGAGCTGTGCTGAGCTCTGCTACCCACCTCCTCCCATACTCCTGCCCCATTATCTCTTCCTTTTTTTCTCATTCTCTTACTCGTTCACTTTTTTACTTTTCATGTATTGATCAATTACCCTGTTAACATTACGAAGAGATCCGTATACACCAAGTGTTCTTTTTTTCTTATTTACTGCCTTAAATTGAAGAATATTTAAGCTTAAAACAAACGTTGTTACCATTTCTTTGAAAGCTTTGCATTTCTTTTCTTTGTGTTCCTTCGAAGATAATCGGCACCAAATTGCAGGAAACGACTGTAATCCTATTGCGGTCGGCAAGGTTCGACTGGACTTGCCAAAGCTCGCCGAGCTGGGGAAGAGCGTCTGGTCGCCGGATTTTTCCATCGCCAATCTGCCGTGGTTTGTGTGCATTTTTATGTGTCTAGTTATTTAGTGCGTTTCCTCACTACTAAGCCCTTTTTCATTGAGAAACATGATGCATTTAATGGTCGCCTGTTTAGCGCATTTTGTCTGCCTCTCTGTTTGCGAGAAACTCCGTCGTTGCTTGTAAGGTATGATTGTGTTTCACGATTGCCAATCACTCTTCCATCCTCATTCGTGTTTTCGCATTTTGCTTCTGGTCAATTCGAGAACCTTTCTTGTAAATATGACAATAACTAGAATCAAATGTCCATCTGTTTTCCAGAAACTTGTGACAACACACGGAGTCCTCTCTGCTGTTTTTGGCGCGGTGCCAGGCGACTTCAGCGAGCCACTCCTTCTTCGCTTCTCTGCACTCAATGACGTGCTGTTCGAAGATGTCAATGGTTAGCAGGGGAATGCCTTACCTTATATAAGAGGATGTTTACCTTTTTAATAAGGATTATAACTAAAAGAAACTCGCAAATTGAAGTTGGTTCTTGCACATTCGGCTTCTGTTCTGTGATATGATTAGTGCGTATTGAATGAGCTTTTATGTGGCTTTATTTTTGGCAATTAAGGATAATAAAGAATAAATTAAAGCATAAAGTCAGGAGAGACTACGCCGATGAAGTGAGTTCTGAGCGCAGTCGCGAAAAGAAGTCTTGAGGGCTGCAGGCATCTTCGTCTTTTCGTTTACGAAGAAGGCGAGAAGTTTCTTCAACAGATCGGTTAGTATAAACATTTTGCGTAATGTGATAATTCTTTATATAATATCGTTCTTTTCTGCGTTTGGAGCTATTTTACGTACTTTGTTCGTGATAAAAGCATATCGAATCGCTGAAAAAGCGTACTGCCCGTGGTTTGTTAGGATCATTTGTTTATGGTCTATTAATGTATTTTCTGCTTTACGAAGTTATGAAATTCAGGGTTTTATAATAGTATTCTGTTCTGGTAATTTTCCGTTTAGTAATTTGTATAAATGAACTTCTTATTTTAAGCTAGCATGAGAATTTCTTTTTTTGGAAAGAAATGAAGAATTTGGTTAATTTAGTTGCCATGGTCGAGGGTCTTCTTCGCTTGGCCGACCGCTTCAGCATGCAAATGGTGCTGTATTCGTGCGATGAGTTCCTGCGTGGGCAGGACAGCCAGGAGATTCCGCTGGCCAAGAAGCTACTCTGGTCTGACCAGTACAGACTGGCCACTCTTCAGGTGAATGCTTCATTTCATACTAATCGCTGGAACTTTTTCTACAACTTGCTCTTAAAAAATAACTCATTGGATTTTCCACATGCAAGTATGTTTTTAAATTATTATTATGATTTATATTATTCTTTTTGTTTGAAGAATATATATTGCTATTAAATTCTATTTTAGAAAATGGCACATGTTCTTCTCTTTTCAGTATATCTGCCTGGAGAAGATCAAGACGATCGATGATGTCAGAGTGCTCAAGAGAACTACGGAGTACGGCGACTTCTCGAGAACGATGATTGATGCGCTGCTCGAGCGGATTCTCGAGATCGGCTAATTGGAAGGGCATCTTCCTGTCCTCGTCGACACTCCCCCTTCAAACCTATTTGCGTATCCGCCAAGTGTTTTTTTTAATTATGACTTGTTGCTTTAAATGGAAGAATATTGCTCATTTGGCAATATGTGCCTTTTATGTATGTAACCCGTAAAATGACTCGTTAGATTTTGCAACGTCTATTCGATAAATTTTCCGCCATATTTAGACGATGTGAAATGATGTGTTAAATTCGGTGAACATCTGCCGTAAGCCTGTCGCAGGCCAATATTTATCAATTGATATTCTTCTTGCCGAACTTTTAAATATTTTCATCAAAAATTTAGTTTTCAAAAAGCGAGAAATCGCAATCCTTTGCCGGAGTTACTCCTGTTGGCTCCTTTTTGTTTCCTTCTAGATAGTTCCGACTTAATCTCCAGCGTTTGCAGCGGCATGTCAGGTATACTCAATTTTTTCTCATTGTTCTTTCTTCGTATTGTTTGCTTCAATGATGCCACCACATTTTCAAACCTGCTATTCTATATCATATATGACTCATTGAAAATGCTGGAAAGATGGCATTTCTAAGATTAACTGTGTTCCTTCGAAGATATCACCAAATTGCAGGAAATGATGCTACTCCAATTGCGGTCGGCAAGATTCGCCTGGATGTGCCGAATCTGGCCGAGCTGGAGACCAGCGTCCGGTCGCCGATTGTCTCTATCGCCAATATGCCTTCTTATGTTTGCCTTTTATGTGTAATTTTTATAACAGCTATTTGCACAGCAGCGAATGTTCAACACAAAAGGTTGATAAAACGTCTTGTGGACGCAACCAAATTACGACATTTCGTTAAAAAATTTTATAACTCGTGCCAAAAATAAAGGGTCACGCCAAGATTTTGACCGTCCCGAAAACATTTTGCCAACTTGCCTATCCGAGTGCAAGTCATTCAATTAATGTTACCCTGCGCATTTGGAATAGCCTTGCAAGTTTTTGGAAGTGAAGTCAAACATGCAGCATTTTTCTGTCTACACCTACTGCAACGAGGCCGACCAGAGCCCGCACTGGAGCTGCGAAGCTTCCGCAATCTTCAATCTGATGTCGCCGAGGGTCGGCCAGAAATCTCACACCGGCTAAACGGTAAGTGAAGTCGTACGCAGAGTTCCTCCAAAGCCTTGTATAGATTCGTTATTGCAGCACGTACAAAAGTAGTTCAGCTTATATTTGACGATACTTAAATTACCGCCCATAATTGGCAAATCATCGGATTTCGGTGAATATATTTGTACTTCTCTGACCATGAGGTGTGGCTCTATAGAAGAAATAAGGCCATTGTGTCGAATGGAATTTAAAATAGCGTGTGAACCGCCCTCAGGGGACGAGGCAACAAGCGCTTACTTAGTATTACGAGAACCATCATCCTAGACTGCTGCCCTTGGCTTTGCCCTCGTTTCCCCATCCATTGTTAGTCTCTCTATGTGATGGCAATATAAGGTAAAGCCATATCTCTATCCAAGTCTCTGCCCAATGACACCCAACACCAACTCCCGTGGTTCTACTAGAATCATTCGGTGTTCTAGAACTTCATTTAAATATATGTGTTCAGCGTGTGAACAGCTACAGCAGCAACAAGCACAATGCCTGGGGATTTGGGTTAATTCATCGCTCAGGCCAAGGCGCTGGACCCTAATAATGGGTGAAGAGGACGGCGGCGTCGTATTGGAGGCGACGATCACCATCACAAAAGTCATAGGCTTGCCGTATGTGATTAGAACTGTTTGTGGATTTAAGGTATTTCATTGCTATTATCGCTTGTGAACTGTTTTCTTTGTCATATAATAAATTTAAAATGGCTAAGTTCGCTATTTTCTGTTGTAATTATTTACCTTCAGTGTGTCGACCCTGTGCGACTTCACGGTCCCTCATCCGAATCGCACTGACGTTGCTCTCATCATTGAGGATAAGCCACTTCATGTCTGTAAAGCGGTATCTGATCTCTTTATTGCTATCCAATCTCACCATTTACCATTACAATCGACTGTTTGTCTACACTCAAGTCCTCCTTAAAGTCATCAAATCCTGAAGATCCTTTACTCCTCAAAACTATATAAATAAAGACAAATTTAATTATTTAAGTACCTCGCGTACCACTCGCCGGTCTTCTACTCAATGTTCTTCTCGGAGTTTGCCGAGAAGTCAAAGAAGGAAATTCCACTCCCGGACGTCAAGTACGACGAGTTCGTGGAACTTCTTCACGTCATTTTCCCGTCTCGCAAACCGGTCACAGGTTCTTTATTTTCATCTGTACCTTGATTACAGCAGTAATACGATGCTAATAAGAAGACCACTGAAAAAAAATGTAAATCCAAGAATGGGGATTATAGCAAAAGAAAATATAGAAACGTCGTAATGAACCTCCTTGTTCACTTGAATGTGATGCAGCACTAACATTCATAAAAAGTATTTAAAGAGTTCTTTTATGATGAGTGTTACAAATGATCTTTCAGTCAACACGGTCGAGGGTCTTCTTTGTTTGGCCGACCGCTTAAGCATGCAAGTGGTGCTGCATTCGTGCGAATAGTTCCTGCGAGGGCCGGAAAGCGAGAAAATTCCGCTCGTGAAGAAGCTTCTCTGGTCTGATCAGTACAGACTGGCCAGTCTTCAGGTTCATACTTCTATTTGAAAAATGTCCAGGGAAAGCTGCATTCCAGAGAACAGAGATTCATCTTGGACCAATTTTTATGCGGCGGTCGACATTTTGGACCCAAAATCTCAGCCCGGCATGCTTTTCGAATTTTGGGCACGATTTTTTCTTACATGTCAGATTCTAATTCGTAATTCGTCGTTTTATTAGTAATATATTAGTAAAGAAATATTTTTTCTTTTAATTTCCCGCTCACAAGGCCTTTCAATAATTTCATTCCGAAGAGGAACACGATTCCTGATAAGCTATATTATGTATGATTTACAGTCCGTCTGCTTGAACTCGCTGAAGTCGATTGAGGACGTCAATGTGCTCAAGGGCAAGAAGGAGTACGACGACCTCTCGGACAAGACAAAGGCGGCGCTGGGCGAGAGGATTCTCGAGCTGACTATGAGCTGAGCTTTGCTCCCCTCTTGCCAAGCTCATCCCCCCCCCCCCCAATTCCGCTGCCTTTTTTCTCCCTTTTTCTCTTCTCGTTCTCTTACTCACTCACGTCCTCTTTTTCACTTGCTGATTATTTAAGCTGTTAACATTCCGAGGAGATCCCTATCCAGCAAGGGTTTTTTTTTGAACATTTATTGCCTTGAATTGAAAAGCCTCTTGTGTAACTTCATAAGCCCTAACTCTCAGTAAGGGTCAAGGAGCGCCTGCCCTAGAAATTTATAATTTTTCTACAACCTTGAAAACATTATGAGGGATGTATCTAGTGCTCATAACGAAGTCTAGGCGGTCAGAAAGTTTAGAAAAATTTTTTTTACCTAGATATAAGTCGTAATGTTCATAAACTTTGGATGACCATAACTACCGTTATACTCAATATTTCTAAATAATCTTTTCACTGTTAGATTCCTTGTTCAAAACTACACAAAAAAAAGTCCGTGGAGACCATTTTCGAAAAATAAAATTTATATGACTTTTCTCCAATTTAAGTTTTTTAAAAGTCGTTTTCAGGCAATAACTTTTTTTACTGTTACGTCCAAAAAACCGAATGGTCCATGAGAAAGAGCAGGAAAAACTACACAGAATATGTTTCTGCGAGGAAAAATCTCGGATACTTTTTTTGGGTATCTGCATTTGAATATGGGTTTCTGAGCAAATTTCGGCTTTGGCTGCAAACCATAATTTCTTTCAAACTTTATCAATTTTAAAACGGAATAGTCCGTTCGATGTAATTTTTTATCCTCTTTAAAATGGTATATACTTTGTATGCAAAAGAAATTAGTCTAAAGGCCTAAAATTGACTTTTTGTGTTTTTGGCCAAATACTGGTGTTAAAATACTCATTCTTTGGATCATTAATGGGTCATATAGACCGAATTACCACATAATATTTATTCTACAAGAAAGAGCAGTTAAAACTGAGTAGGGTACAGGTTTTTAATCAAAATCTGAGGATACTTTTTTTTGGGAATATGTATTTGAATGCTGACCGTTGAAGGCGATATTGCTGCATATTTTTTGGCAATTATTTCAAATTAGTTCTTTTGAAACATCTAGCACCCAAGAATATGTATTCCAGGATTCTTTGAAGTTCTTTCATGATATACCACTCAAAAGTACTCTAAAAGTCAAGAAATTTCATTTTTACGAGCCTAGAAGGCGAAATAAATGTATGAAAACTCCTTCGAAGCCAATTATAAGGTCATTTGTGAATCGGATTACCAAAAAGGTCATAACCATTCGAAAGAGCAGAGACTTTTACATAATATATCCTTCAATGAAAATGCAAAACCTGTACATTTTAAAGAAATCTTGAAATTTCGAAAAAAATCGGCGACAGGATTCGACTATTTTGAGCTGTTCTGCGAAAGCTGGTACCAATGGAACTTATGTTCTGAAAACTGTACCATTAGGTTGTTTGAGACGAGAAACATAAATTTGACGTTCATTTTCTACTTTTGTGTACCATCAATGATACGCTTGATCGAAATGAAATTTTTCTGCATATTGTACTTCATTCTTCTGGCAAAAGCACCATGGATGGTACACAAAAGTAGGAAATGAACGTCAAATTTATGTTTCTCATCTCAAACAACCTAATGGTACAGTTTACAGAACATAAGTTCCATTGGTACTAGCTTTCGCAGAACAGCTCAAAATAGTCGAATCCTGTCGCCGATTTTTTTCGAAATTTCAAGATTTCTTTAAAATGTACAGGTTTTGCATTTTCATTGAAGGATATATTATGTAAAAGTCTCTGCTCTTTCGAATGGTTATGACCTTTTGGTAATCCGATTCACAAATGACCTGATAGTTGGCTTCGAAGGAGTTTTCATACATTTATTTCGCCTTCTAGGCTCGTAAAAATGAAATTTCTTGACTTTTAGAGTACTTTTGAGTGGTATATCATGAAAGAACTTCAAAGAATCCTGGAATACATATTATTGGGTGCTAGATGTTTCAAAAGAACTAATTTGAAATAATTGCCAAAAAATATGCAGCAATGTCGCCTTCAACGGTCAGCATTCAAATACATATTCCCAAAAATGTATCCTCAGATTTTGATTAAAAAGCTGTACCCTACTCAGTTTTAACTGCTCTTTCTTGTAGAATAAATATTATGTTTTAATTCGGTCTATATGACCCATTAATGATCCAAAGAATGAGTATTTTAACACCAGAATTTGGCCAAAAACAAAAAGTCAATTTTAGGCCTTTAGACTAATTTCTTTTGCATACAAAGTATATACCATTTTAAAGAGGATAAAAAATTACATCGAACGGACTATTCCGTTTTAAAATTGATGAAGTTTGAAAGAAATTATGGTTTGCAGCCAAAGCCGAAATTTGCTCAGAAACCCATATTCAAATGCAGATACCCAAAAAAAGTATCCGAGATTTTTCCTCGCAGAAACATATTCTGTGTATTTTTTCCTGCTCTTTCTCATGGACCATTCGGTTTTTTGGACGTAGTAGTAAAAAAAAAGTTATTGCCTGAAAACGACTTTTTAAAAACTTAAATTGGAGAAAAGTCATATAAATTTTATTTTTCGAAAATGGTCTCCACGGACTTTTTTGTGTAGTTTTGAACAAGGAATCTAACAGTGAAAAAATTATTTAGAAATATTGAGTATAACGGTAGTTATAGTCATCCAAAGTTTATGAACATTACGACTTATACCTAAGTGAAAAAAAAATTTTCTAAGCTTTCTGACCGCCTAGACTTCGTTATGAACACTAGATACATCCCTCATAATGTTTTCAAGGTTGTAGAAAAATTATGAATTTCTAGGGCAGGCGTCCATTGCGGCCTCCTTGAGTCTTACAGAGAGGCTCTCTTAACTTCTTCGTATTAGCAACTTTCCCTTCGATAAAAAAATTTCGCCCCGTTTAGGCGATGTGAAATGTTATGTAATTCGGTGAACATCTGCCGTTAGCCTGTCGCAGGCCTTTATTTATCAATTGATATTCTTCTTGCCGAACTTTACATTTCTCGGGGCAAAATTTCATTTTCAAATATATTTACTAATAGGTCAGAAAATGTATTCCTTTGCTGCTGATGGTTTTTCGTTCCAGAGCATTCTGATTTAAACTCCATCGTCTGCAGCAACATGTCAGGTATGCTCAATTTTTCTCATTGTTCTTTTTTCTTCGTGATTTTTGTTTCAGTGATGCCACCACATTTTAAAGATTGCTGTTCTTCTTATGTGATTCATTAACATCGTCACCAAATTGCAGGAAATGATGCTACTCCAATTGCGGTCGGCAAGATTCGCCTGGACGTGCCGAAGCTGGCTGAGCTGAAGGCCACCGTCAAGTCGCCGGTTGTCTCTATCGCCAACGTGCCGTGGTATGTTTGTTTTTCATTTGTCGATATATATAAGGAGTTATTTGCACAGCAGCGTACTAACAACACAAAAATTGACGATAATTTGTTCAAATAGTGTTTAACAGTGCTGTTTGGAGTCTTTAAATATTCATTCAGGAGGTTCGAAGTGGAAGCGGAGTGCTCGAAACGCACCTCGAACATCAAGCAGTTTACCGTCTACGCCTACTGCAACGAGGGCAACCTGAGTCCGCACTGGAGCTGCGAGGCTTCCATTATCTTCAATCTGATGTCGTCGAAAGTCGGCCAGAAATCGCACAGCAGAGGACCGGTTAGTATAGTCACGAACACACTTAATCCAAATCGCTTTTTTTACGTATTAGCAGCATGTACAAATTCAGCGCAATTTCGATTGTACGGTACATTTCAATTTATTTCCGACCTGCTTCTTAAATTGGGAAACCATCAGATGCTCACAGATTAGTACAGATTCACAGACATCTCCGAAGAGCAACAAGAAATATTGCCACTGTCTCTATTAGAATGTAGAACTGAGTCTATGCTATCGAATTACATTTAATATAAATGACGCACTTGTCTTCAGTTTGTGCACACCTTCTGCACGAAGGGACAAAACCGGGGATATCATTCTTTCATCGCGTGGGACAAGTTGCTGGACCCTGCGAATGGCTTCATCCGCGAAGAGGACGGCGGCGTCGTGGTCGAGGCGACGGTCACCGTCAAGAAAGTCATCGGCTTGCTGTATGTTATTGTAAAAAAATTCCCTTCCATTTTAACTTGTTTTATTGTAATTATCGCTTGTGAAATTTTTTTTACATTGGTCATATCATAACATTTAACTCAAAATACTAATTTGGAATTAATTGGGTAAGCCAGAGGTAAGCATGTTCTCTTTTTAATACTCATTTCCGCTTTCAGAGTGCCGACTCTCTGCGACTTCACGGCCGCTCAGCCGGATCTCTCGGACGTCGTTCTCATCGTGGAGGAGAAGCCACTTCATGTCAGCAAGACGGTATCTCTTCATTCTATCCAATTTTACCATTTACCATTGCAAATTTTTTTGTTTCGATATAGTGTACAAACAAAAGCGCTCACAAAAGCCATCGTCCTTAAATGTATTATCCTTTTATTGCTCCAAGACTTCATATCGATTATGAATTAATATAAATTTTAATTAAAACGTCTTTTTTTTCAGATCCTTTTTTTCTAAAAGTAGCATAGAAATCAAGATGCCATTATTTCAGTACCTCGCGTACCACTCGCCGGTCTTCCACTCGATGTTCGTCTCGAACTTTGCAGAGAAGTCAAAGAAGGAAATTCCACTTCCGGACGTCAAGTACGACGAGTTCGTGGATCTTCTTCACGTCATCTTTCCCTCTCGCAAACCGGTCGCAGGTTCTTTTTTCTTGTGATACTCGTCGGTAACAACACTAATTGGATGTCAATAATAAGTTTATACAAAAAATATATAACGACAGGTTAAAAATATAGCATTTCCATAAGAGCTATTTTATGGAATCTGATAAGAGTTTTAAAATGATCTCCCAGTTGCCACGGTCGAGGGTCTTCTTCGCTTGGCCGACCGCTTCAACATGCAGATGGTGCTGTATTCGTGCGACGAGTTCCTGCGAGGAGAGGGCGGCCAGGAGATTCCGCTGGCCAAGAAGCTGCTCTGGTCTGACCAGTACAGACTGGCCATTCTTCAGGTGAATATTTCATTTCATACTTATCGCTGGAACGTTTTCGGTAACTGGCTCTTAAAAAATTACCTTAATGGATTTCCAACGTGCAAGTATAGTTTTAAAATTATTATTATTATGATTAATATTACTCTTTTTGTTTGAAGAAATTGTCTATATTATTAATATTACTCTTTAGTTTGCGGAAAATGTCGCTATTAAATTCGATTTTAGTAACCGGTACATGTTCTTCTATTTTCAGAACAGCTGCCTGCAGACTATCAAGAAGGTCGATGACATCCGAGTGCTCAAGAGAACGAAGGAGTACGGCGACTTCTCGAGCGAGCTGAAGGAAGCGCTGCTCGAGCGGATTCTCGAGATCGGCTAAGTGTGTAAGGGCTGATTCCTGCTCTCGTCGACATTCCCGCTTCAAACCTATCTGCGTATACGCCAAGTGTTTTTTTATTATGACTTATTGCCTTAGATTAAAAAAATATAGCTCATTTAGCAATATGTGCCTTTTATGTATATAACCCGCAAAAATGACTCGTTCGATTTAACAACGTCCATTCGATAAATTTTTTGCAATATTTAAACGATGTGAAATGATATGTTCAATTCGGTGAATATCTGCCGAATGCCTGTTGTGGGCATTTATTTACCAATGGATATTCTTCTTGCCGAACTATTAAATGTTTACACCAAAATTTCATTTTCAAATAGGTGGTCTGATAAGCGAGAAATCGTAATCCTTTGCTATAGGTAGTAACTCCTTTGTATTTCCTTTCAGATAATTCCGAATTAACCTCCAGCGTTTGCAACGACATGTCAGGTATGTCATTTTCTCATTGTCTTTCCCCTATCGGTAGTTTACTATCTAGTTTGCAAGGTTCCGCCACCTTTTAAAACCTGATGTTCGCTGTCGTAAATGATTCTTGGCAATTTTGACATTTCTAAACTCGTTAGTGTTTCTTCGAAGATGTCGTCACAAAATTGCAGGAAAAGCTGATAATCTCCTTGCGGTCGGCAAGATTCGCCTAGAGGTGCCGAATTTGGCCGAGCTGGAAACGCGAGTCAAGTCGCCGGTTGTCTACATCGCCAACATGCCGTGGTATGCTTGTCTTTTTATGTGTTAATTAATAAAGAGTTATTAGTTGTCTGCACAATAGCGATTTCGCAACGCGTGTTGAGGATTCAACGAAATTTGACATTTTTGTTTGGACAAAAAAGTTAATGAATTCGTGCTCAAAATGAATGCTCCGGGCCGAAACTTTAACCGTCACGAAAAAAGTGGGGTAGTTTTTCAAATAGTGTTTTTTAAAGAATCCTTTATTGATATTAAATGGTATAGTTTTTTGTAGTTGGACTGAAATTGAAAACAAAACTGTTCTTAGGAATCTTTTAATAGTCTTGTAGGTATTTGGAAGTGACGTCGAAGTGCTCGAAGAGCACCTTGGACATCAAGCATTTGTCCGTCTTCGTCTTCTGCAACGAGGCTAACAAGAGTCCGCACTGGAGCTGCGAAGCTTCCGCTATCTTCAATCTGCTGTCGCAGAAGGTCGGGAAGTCGCACAGCGCAAAAACGGTTAGTTTATAGCGAAAAGAGTGTCTAAAAAGTGTTGTATGGACTGCTTATACAAAATTAATGCAATTACTATTATACGATACATAAATTGCCGATCTATAAATTGGAAACCATCAGACTCTCACGAATTAGCGCTAAGTAGTTGTCCCTTTCTTTTGAGTGCTTCTACAGAAGAAATAAGGATTGTCTCGATTAGAATTTAGAAGAGAGTATCAAAGCACATCTCATTTATGTAATATACACGCTTTCAGGTTGTGCACACTTTCCACACCAAGGACAGCAGCTGGGGATTTCCAGCCTTCCTTGCTTGGGACAAGTTGCTGGATCCTGTGAATGGCTTCATCCGCGAAGAGGACGGCGTAATCGTGCTTGAGGCGACGGTCCCCGTCGTCAAAGTCATCGGCTTGCCGTATGTTATTGTAAAAAATAATTTTTCGATTTAAAATGTTTCATTTCAATTATTGCTTGTGAATTGCTTTCTTTTTATACTTTGGTATTATGGTAACATCTCTCTCTCTCTCTTTGCTGTTCTTCGTTATCCGTAGTATCATAGATTGACAACCGACTGCCAAGACAAATTTTGAGTCATCCTTCCTTTAAAAAAAGTGAAAATTCTTGCGCAAGCGATATATAATCGAAAAGGTTACCAATATTTAACATGAATTAACAATGTCTATCCTCCCCTCACACATCCTTTCTCGGGTTTTTGTGCGCCCCATTTTATGCTATTGTAGTAATTATTTACCTTTTAAGTGTGTCGACTCTCTGCGACTTCACGGCCCCTCAGCCGGATCTCACTGACGTCGCTCTCATCATGGAGGAGAAGGCGCTTCATGTCAGCAAGACGGTATCTCCTTATTGCTATCCAATTTTATAATTTACAAAGAAAATTTTTTAAATTATAAAATTCTTCCACTATGTTCAAAACCTCAAGAAAGAAAACTCTTCCTTAAATGTATTACTCTTTTGTTGCTCCGTGTCTGGTCAAAAAGTTTAAAAAATTAAATCGTCAAAATACAATTTCATGATTTCAGTACCTCGCCTTCCACTCGCCGGTTTTCCACTCCATGTTCTTCTCGGAATTTGCCGAGAAGGCAAAGAAAGAGATTCCACTTCCCGACGTCAAGTACGACGAGTTCGCGGAACTTCTTCACGTCATTTTCCGGGTGGACTACATTTGCGCGCAGACACTTGCGCACACATACATTTTGGACACTTGCGCACATACAGTTGCGCACAAAAACACTTGCGCACAAGGGACATTTGCGCACAGTGACAGTTGCGCACATGTACATTTGCGCACACGGACACTTGCGCACACGGACACTTGCGCAGATGGACATTTGCGCGCAAAGACATTTGTTCACAATGTACTTTCGTCCCACATATTAGTCAATCAAATTTCTACCGTTTTGTGAGTACTGTATGCGATTTACTTCTTTTAGTTCATTAGATCCGCCACATTTTCTTTATGGACATATCAGGACCAATTTTTTTTTTATTTCATTGAAGGATCATTAAAAAAAAGAAAATTTATCATAATCTTCTAATCATCCAATTCACAAAACCCTAAGCATCCAATTCACAAGTTATCTAAATCATCCTATTGTTTACCATTTAATCTTCCAATTCACAGTTTGGCGAAATCATCAAATTCACAGTTTGTCAAAATCATCACGAAAAACTAAGGATCCAATTTAGAGCTTGACAAACTGAGACAATGATAGCAGATGTTGAAGACGGGAAGCGGAGCCACGTCCGTTATTCAAAGCAAGTCGTCGTCGTCTCTTCTTCTGCATCATCGTAGCGTTTTCATGCTTGTACTTATCGAGTCGAAGATTCTGGGAATCCGCGCACTTGCACTCCGTATCCCACTTTGTAGCGTGACGTAATAGTCCTTCAGCCAACTCCCTCATACTTGCCTTTGCCGGAATATCCTGTAAACCAAACAATAAATAGCTAGCTGCGAAATATAATTATATTATATGCGCAAAAGGAATGATAATTATATGTCCTTTTAAAGTAGTGTTGGTGTGCGAATATACAACATTGTCTTTTGTATCATTTTAATAATTTGGAAAGATTTTTTTTTAAAGTACTGACACAGAAGGAAGCATTGCATGATTCTTGCGGGCTGTTTGTCAGCGGCTCGTTTTGTAGTATCCGCAGCTCGACATTCCACTCGTCCGGGTCATAGTCCGCAGTGACTGGCGCTCCGTTAACCATTCCGACGTACACGCGTCCAACGTAGTCAAGCAGTGCTAAAAATATTTGTTTCTAAAAAATAATGAAATTCATGAAGTAACCTTTAAATGCCGGGAGAGTAGTTGATGCATAACCGCACAGCTCCGAGTAGTAATTCCTCAGATCCATCTTGGGCACGAAAGCGAGAGCACAGCATGAACGAACGATGTCCTTGCCAGCGACTGACAGTGAGTTGTAAGACCGAACAAGCCCCTCTCTCTAAAAAAGGGCATTAAAATTCTAAAAAGTTGGTGTGCGAATATTTTTAGATTTTATTTTTTTTAAGACCAACCAAACAAATTATTTTAAGATTTTATTATAATACTTCTAACTTTATTAGCAATAACTTTCAATAAGATAATGTAGAAAAATAATAATAATGATAACATATTTAATGCAAAACCGACATCACAACCTGAACACATCTCCACACATTCTGTATAAAGTGGAAGAAGCAGCGTCGAATCTCCACGGCTGGGTACACTTTTGAAGCAGCAGAAGATATGGCCTTTTCAAAATCTAAAAAAAAAACAATTCTTAAGTAATTTATGAATATAAAATCAGTTCCTATAATCTCGATGAAAAATAACGAAATTGTATAACAAACTCACTCACCACACGAGATGGTGTCTGGCGGGCTAAGCATTCCAAGTGTCAGAAGAGCTCGGAACACGTCCTCGTAGTCTCGAGCAGATTTCCCCTGAAGGAGACAAAAGGCTGACGGCACGAACAGTCTTCCGATCTGCAAATGAAAATATTTGAAATAAAAGTAAAATGAGCACCTGTTCTTTAAAAATCGCGATTTTCGAGAAATTTTAACCATAATATAATATCCAAGTCTTTTCTTACTAACTATCGTGGGTCACCAACCATTACTCTAATGATGAAGCATTGCTTCCATGGAGTCTGCGTGATCCGAAATGTTCCATCGACGGCCCAAGCGTGAACTTCTTCCATACTTCGTAAACCTTCTGATGTAGCGAACAAGAGGAAGCCATCACTGCCCGAGGTGGAAGAATTGTGACGACAGAATGGAGAACCTAACAATTTCCTATTGAATTGAATGTACCATTTTATTAATTATTTACCGTGTATTGCATGAGTGCCCCGACGAGCAAATAAATAGTATTAAATTTTATTTACCACTTTGATCAAAGAGTGGCTGCACCGGGCTGTATGGGTAGGATGCTGACGAACTTCCTCGGTTTGGTGCTGCTCGTGCAGTTGCCTTTGTAAGTGCACACTTACTAGGCAGGTAAGGAGCCACATGAGCAGGTGCACTTACAACAGCAAGCCTCACTGATTCAGCTATCGGCAACGTCTGTCGATAAACTTTTGCAAACTTTCGGACGGTGTAAGTCTGAAACAATAGAACACTATTACAGTATTCCAAACTGCCATATTTCAAGAGAAATGTTCCGACATTTTATGAAATTGCCAGTGGGCAGGGCACCCCCTGGCACGGGCAATTTCATAAAATGTCGGAAAATATCTGGATCATGCATTCGTGCTAACTAAGCCCCGGCTTTCGATATCGGCCTCGGCGCCGTGGTCGACTACTATCCTTGGACTCTTCGGAAAAAAAACTAGGCTATCACCTTTTACATAACATACATCCTCATCAGAAAAACCCTTGCCAGTCGAAAGTCAGCAGGAGAAGTAGGCTCTTTTCCAGAGTAGGATCTCTTAACCTCCTCTGGAAAATCCGATGGGGGATGGTTGTGAGGCTTTCCACCAGGAGAAACAGCGTCATTTTCTATGACACCTATCGCTGAGCAGTTTCTCACAATGCACCTGAACGGATAGGATCCTTGTTGAATAGACTTTTTTCGTAATGAAAAATTTTCCCGACGAAGAAATATGAAAGAAATATTTGCGCAACTGTCCTTGTGCGCAACTGTCCTTGTGCGCAAATGTCCCGTGTGCGCAAGTGTCAGTGCGCAAGTGTCTGCGCGCAAATAGAATCCACCCCATTTTCCCGTCTCGCAAACCTGTCACAGGTTCTATATTTTTATCTGTTGTAGCTCGATAATAATATGTAAGAACTTTGAAAACTTGAAAACTAAAAATCTCTAATGGTAAGGCGAAGAACGATGATTACAAAAAAGTAGCGTAATTCCAAGCCGTCTTATTTATTTGTATGTGATGCAGGCTTAACGTAAAAAGATATTAAAAGGTCCATAGGAGTTCTTTTATTAGAGATTGATTAAGTTTAGAATGATATTTCAGTCGCCACGGTCGAGTGTCTTCTTCGCTTGGCCGACCGCTTCAGCATGCAAGTCGTTCTTCATTCGTGCGAGGAGTTCCTGCGAGGGCCTGACAGCGAGGAGATTCCACTCGCGAAGAAGCTGCTGTGGTCTGACCAGTACAGACTGTCGAGTCTTCAGGTGCATACTTAATTTGATACATATCGCTCGAAGCGCTTCAGAGTTATTCGGAGCAGACATGCAGCTCGGACCGTCCTTTGTAGCCCGAAATCTTGGCGCGCTCCACAGTTATCAACCCCATGCATTTAGGAACACACGGATTTTTTACATCTCAGATTCCACTATTTAGTCCGTCCTTTAGAAACAAATATTTTTTTTTACTTTACTGTTCACAAGCCTTCAATTCATTTCATTCCGAAGCGGAAACACGACGTCTATGATATATGTATCACTTCCAGTCCATCTGCTTCAACGCGCTCAAGTCGATTGACGACGTCAATATGCTCAAGTTCAAGAAGGAGTACTGCGAACTCACGGACAAGACGAAGGCTGCGCTGGGCGAGAGGATTCTCGAGCTGTCCATGGGTTGAGCCTCGCATCCCTCCTGCCAGACTCATCCCCTCAATTCCGCTATATTTTTCGTCATTTTGTTTCTTATTGTCCTCTTACTCTTTTACTTTCTCTTTTTTTCTGTTATCATTCCGAGGAGATCTTTATCCAGCAAGGGTTTTTTACATTGACTGCCAGAAATTGAAGAGTATTGCTGATACGATTTGTGTGTATCCTCATAAGCCCTAAATTGACTTGTTCAAGTTAGCTGCTTTCCATCCGATAAAAATTTGTCGCTTAGGCGATGTGAAATGATGGGTTAAATTCGGTGAATATCTCCCGTTAGCCAGTCTCAGGCCTTTATTTATAAATTGATATTCTGCTTGCATAATTTTGGCAAAATTTCATTTTCAAATAAATTAACTAATAAGTGAGGAAATGTAATCCTTGGCTGCTGATGGCTCTTTCGTTCCAGAGCTTTCTGAAGTAAACTCCATCGTCTGCAGCGATATGTCAGGTATGCTCAATTTTTCTCATTACTCTTTTTTTTCTTCATATTTTTGCTTCTATGATGCTACCACATTTTTAAGCCTGTATTCTTCATCGTAAATGATACATTGGCCATGCCGGGAAGATTTTTATTTCAAAGATTATCTACAGAGTTTCTTTAAAGCATTATATTGATCTTCAGGCGGGGGGGGGATGTAGAGCCAGAAAAATGAATGCCCTTTTTCGATGTCAAAAGCACCTTTATTGGGGGGAACTGTTTTTTCAAGCAACAATTATTCTCCGAGAGGTTCAATAAAATTCTGGGAACACAGGGAGAGGGGGCCATCTCTGCATAAAATACCACATAAATTGGAAAATACCATCAGCCGAACAACATTTCATGTATATCCAATGCATTTCTTCAGCTTGGGCAGACCTTCTGCACCAAGGACAGTAGCTGGGGATTACCGGCATTCATCGCGTTGAACAAGGCACTCGACCTAAAGAATGGCTTCATCCGCGAAGAAGACGGTGGCGTCGTGGTCGAGGCGTCACCGTCACGAAACTCATCGGCTTGCCGTATGTCATTGTAAAGTTTTATTGTTGGGATTTAAGATGTCTTATTGCAATTATCGCCGGTCAAATTTTCTTTTTCAACATTGGTCATTTGGTGAGTTTATTTCTAAAAACACTAATTCGAGACTAAATTATAGGATTAATCACAATTTCATGTTCTTTGATTCTGTAGTAATTATTTTATGCACGGTGTATGTAATTTAACTGTGATTAATTGCACTGTGCACGTAATTTTTTACCCTGCAAATGATTAACTGCTTAATTATCTACTCTTTCAGTGTGTCAACTCTCTGCGACTTCACGGCCCCTCAGCCTAATCACACTGACGTCGCTCTCATCGTGGAGGGGAAGCAACTGCATGTCTGCAAGGCCATATCTTATCTCTTTTAACATCCTGTGCTTCACAAAACTCTATTTTCAGTACTTCGCCTACCACTCGCCCGTTTTCCACTCGATGTTCTTCTCGGACTTGGCCGAGAAGTCAACGAAGGAGATTCCACTCAAGGACGCCAATTATGTCGAGTTCGTGGAACTTCTCCACGTCATCTTTCCGTCCCACAAACCGATCACAGGTTCTTTACTTTCATCTGAGTTCGATTACAGTGGTAATATGAATATGTTGGACCAAGAATGAGTGTTATATAAAAAGAAACATCATTCTGAACCTTCTTAATCATTTGAATATGATGCTGCATAAAAAAGTGTTTAAAAATGCAGAAGAGTTATTTTATGAGAGATTGATATAAGTTAAAATATCTTTCAGTCGCCACGGTCGAGTCTCTTCTTCGCTTGGCTGACCGCTTCAGCATGCAGTTCGTTCTGCATTCGTGCGAGGAGTTCCTGCGAGTGTCGGACAGCAGGACGATTCCACTGGTGAAGAAGTTGCTCTGGTCAGACCAGAACAGACTGACCAGTCTTCAGGTGAATACTTCTTTGGATATCCTGCTCGTATGCTGGTCACTGGTACGCACTCATTAAAATGATGCCACAAATCTGCGCCTTCCAAAATGGATGCATGAAATAGCATACGAATTTATAGCCCTACCCTAGTTTGGGTATAATATATAAAGTTTCAAAGTTTCAAAGTTTATTCCACAACCACTAACTGTATAATATATAATGTATAATATATAATGTATATATTTTTTAGAATTCAATTCAAGGTGTCCTCGGGATTTTCTTTTATTTCTATCCATTTGCTTGAGCTGGCACTGTCGAATTTCTTCTCCGGCTGGCCGACCGATTCAACTTGCGAGTTGTGTTGTGCGAATGCGAGAACTTCTTGTGTGGCGCGGAGAACGGCGAAATTCTGATCGAGACCAAGCTGCTCTTGGCCGACCGCTTCCGACTCGGCCGACGCCTGGTATCTAGTTACATATCCGGCTGGTCTGCCAGAGATGACAAGAAGCACGTGCATCTCTGCAGATATTATAGACGCCTTATATATGCAAACGTGCACGTTCTTCTATTCCTTATATCTGCATTGCCAATCACTGTTTAAATAGGGGTCCTCCCGAAAAAAGCGTCCCTAACGAGAAGGAGGATGAATTTGGAGAAGTTTTCATTTGTTAGAGATAACTACTATTTTTAGTCCGTCTGTTTGAACACGCTCAAATCGATTGGCGATGTCAAGCTGCTCAAGGCCAAGAAGGAGTACGGCGACCTCACGGACAAGACGAAGGCTGGGCGAGAGGATACTCGAGCTGCGCTGAGCGTAGCTTTCCTCCTCCTTCCCTTCCACCCGTGTCACTGCCTTTCCTCTCGCTCCCTTTTCTCGTTGTATACTTTTATTACTCTCTCCTTCTCACTAATTGATTAGTTAAGATGTTGCCATTACGATACCTAGCAGTACAGATTCTTCTTCATTTCTTTTCCAAAGATCTTTATTGCTTTAACTTGAAGACCTCATTTTGCAAAACACGCGTTTTGTATAATCTTATAAGCTTTTACTTGGCTCATTAGAATTGGCAGCTTTCCATTCGATAAATTTTTCGCCATATTTAGACGATGTGAAGTGATGGGACGAATTCGGTGAAGATCTACCGTGTGCCAGTTGTGCGCATTTATTTATCTACTGTTGTTCTTCTTGCCGACCTTTAAATGCTTACTCCAATTTTTTTTATTCTGATGTGTTCATATGTGAGAAATCGTTATCCTTTGCTGCTGCTAGTTGATGTTGCTAACTATTTTTTTTCATTCCAGACCGTTCCGACTTAATCTCCAGTGTCTGCAGTGACATGCCAGGTATTCCTGTTTTTCCTCGGTTTTTTCCTTGTAAATTTCTTTTTTTAAAGCGTTGTTCCAACTTTTTAACGTTATAAAGACTGATGTTTTTAAGCTTAAAACAATGGTTGTTACCATTTCTTTGAAAGCTTTGCATTTCTTATCTTTTGTGTTCCTTCGAACATAATCGGCACCAAATTGCAGGAAACAATTGTAGTCCTATTGCGGTCGGAAAGATTCGCTTGGACGTGCCGAATCTGGCAGAGCTGGAGACGAGCGTCTGGTCGCCGGATGTCTCCATCGCCAATCTGCCGTGGTTTGCGTGCATTTTTATGTGTCTATTTATGAAAAGTTATTCGCAAATCAGCTATTTTCCAAGACAAAAAGTGGAGAAAATTAGTAGAGCATGCAACGAAATTATTTGGAATTATAGGATAGCGAGAGATTCGCCGGCCCGAAAAAATTGGTCAACATGCTCCCAACTATGCTTCTCTTAGAATCTTTATATAATCTTGCAGGAGCTTGGAAGTGAAGCAGCGGTGCGCGGAGGTCACCTTGAACATCAAGCATTTTGCCGTCTACGCTCACTGCAACAAAGCCGACGAGAGTCCGCACTGGAGCTGCGAAGCATCCATTATGTTCAATCTGCTGTCGCCGAAGGTCGGCCAGAACACGCATAGCAAAGGACCGGTTAGTTTACTCATGAACTGAGTTTCTCGAAAGCGTTATACAAATCGTTACTAGCAGCATACAAAATTAATACAATTCCTTCATTTTGATACCAAAGCTTACGCCCTCCACCCATAAATCAGATATTCACGGATTAGCGGTAAGTAGCTGTGTACTACTTTTCTCTGTGGTGTGGTTCAAGCGAAGAAATAAGGTCATTATCTCGATTAGATTTTTGAAGAGAGTGGCATAGTCTCGGGTGAGCGACGATAGTTGGCCGGATCCTTAGGGCTGCTAGCGCTTGCCAGCGCGGGAGTGTTAAGAGAACATCATAGGCGGCGCCGGACTTTGCCCTCCTTTCCTCCATTCTGTGCTATCGAACGTAAAATATAGTACCTTTTCAGTTGGTGAAGACCTTCAGCGCCAATAAAGATTACTGGGGATATCCGATGTTCATCGCGTGGGACCAGGCAGTGGACCCTGCGAATGGCTTCATCCGCGAAGAGGACGGCGGCATCGTGGTCGAGGCTACGGTCACCGTCACCAAAGTCATCGGCTTGCCGTTTGTGATTATAAAATCTTTTCTCACTCAAGTTTTAACATATCTCATTGCTATTATCGCTTGTAATTTTTTTTATATTTAACTTTTTTCGGGGCTAAATTACTCGAAGAGTCACAATTTGCTGTTCTCCGCTTTCTGTGTTATTTTATTTTTCAGTGTTTCGCGTCTCTGCGACTTCACGGCCCCTCAGCCGAATCTCACGGACGTCGCTCTCATCATCGAGGAGAAACCACTGCACGTCAGCAAGACGGTATCTTATTTTTCTTTATTAATACGCAATTTTACCATTTTCCATTGCTATTATATGGTTAAGCTCTCAGAAGAGCCATTTCTTCTTTAAATGTTTTAGCCTTTTATTGTTCCTAGTCTCAAAACTTCGTATAGACTATGGTCTTTTACTCTTCAAAATTGTGTAAATTAAAAAGAAATTTTTTTCAGTACCTCGCCTTCCACTCGCCGTTCTTCCACTCTCTGTTCTTCTTGGAGTTTTCCGAGAAGACAAAGAAGGAGATTCCACTTCCGGACGTCAAGTACGACGAGTTCGTGGAACTTCTTCACGTCATCTTTCCGTCCCACAAACCTGTCACAGGTTAATTATTTTCGTCTGTAGTAATGCGATGCCACTAAGAAGTTTATACAGGAAAAAAATTAGTATGACCTAGAGCGATTATTATATAAAACATTAAAAAAATGAAACGCCATTTAAAAGAAACGCCGCCTTCTTCACTTAAATGTGATGCAGCATTAACATAAAAAAGGTAACTACATAAAATGTCCATAAGAGTTGTTTGTGAGTGACTGATTAGAATTTAAAAAGATCTTTCAGTCTTCACGGTCGAGTCCCTTCTTCGCTTGGCCGACCGCTTCAGCATGCAGTTCGTGCTGCATTCGTGCGAGGAATTCCTGCGAGGGCCGGACAGCGAGGAGATTCCGATCGCGAAGAAGCTGCTCTGGTCTGACCAGTACAGACTGGCCAATCTTCAGGTGCGTACTTCATTTGATACATTCGAGCCGCTGCAGACCAATTTAGAACGATTTGGTTGAACAAAACAAATACAACGACTTCTAAAAACATGCATACATTAATTTAAAAGCAGAAGCAGGCTTTTAAAGTGTTAGGACGAAATGCGTGCTTGAAAGCGTAGCGACCTGGGTATTTGTCCTCCTTTGCAGTCCGTCTGCCTGCAGTCGCTCAAGTCGGTCCCCGAGATCAAGGCGCTCAAGGCAAGCAAGGAGTTCGGAGAGTTCTCGAGCAAGATGAAGGACGAGCTGGCCGAGAGGATTCTCGAGATGGGCTGAGCGCGCAGTATATGATTTTCTCTCTGTCTTTCTCTCTCTATACACTCTCTCTTACCTCTCTCTTCTCTCTCTCTCTCTCTCTTCTCTCTCTCTCTCTCTCTCTCTCTTTCTCTCTCTCACTCTCTACACGTTTCTATGTTGCCATTTATCCCTTTCTCCTCGTCCTCTCTCATAGCTTCCCGCACTGTAACTTTATTGAGAAATCAACCTTTGCAACTCATTTATTTAGTGCTTGATGTTATCTTAAGCTCTGACTTGGCTCAGTCGAATTACCGATTTTTCATTTAATAAAGTTTTTTCGATGTGAAATGATGGTAATGTATTGCAGGCATGTTTAAATTGCACTTCAACCTGGCAATAAAATGTTTAAAAAACATATTGTTGCTAGATGTGTTCTTATATCTTCTCCAACGGTGTTCGGTAGAAGTTTGTGTGTTTACGATGTCAAACGACAAAGATCTCACATTGCTATGAAGGAAGAAACAGGATAGAATTCTATGCCAGTGTCGCAACAAGATGAAAAAATCTGTGGAAGGACAAAGCCGCGTTGGTAAATAGAGCGAGATATTGAGAGAGAGGGAGAGAGAGAGCTAGAGAAAGAGATAGAGAGAGTGGACTCAGGGACACAGAGTCTCTTCCTAGCGTTTGAGTATGAAGATCCTCTCGAGCAGCGCTACCTTCATCTCACTCGAGAACTCGTCGTACTCGAGCGTTCCCTTCAGGGCCTTCACTTCGTCGACCGTCTTCAGCGATTCCAGGCAGAAGAACTGAAATCCACTGAATAATTATACACATTCTACATCTTGAAAATGTAGTATTATAATTCTTGTGACTATAATATTAAAAAATATTTCAGAGTAATCAAAAGAAAGCCAATTACATGCTTGAACGCGCGCGTGCTCGCTAATAAGAAAGAAGAAAATATTTAAATGTTCGTTAGTGAAGCGAGTTTTACTATTAAAAATCGATCATTTCTGATCATGTCATAATAAGATAACCAGTTTTTGCCTATAAAATTTCAATTTAAATATTTTCAATGCAATTTCTCATGTACATTATTTTATGTGATATCACAAAGTCAAGAGTACAAAGAAAAATGAAGCCAACCTGAACTCGCTCGAGGTGAAACATATCGGCGTAAAGAAGCTTCCTCTCGAGTTGAATTCTATTGCTGTCCGGTCCACAAAGAAACTGCGCGCACTCGCACACAACGAATTCCATTTTGAATTTCTCCCGAGGCGGAGAAGACACGCGACCGTCTCGACTGGAATAAAATGACCTGACAAGTCTGGTCACAATTCTTTCTTCGGCGTTATGCTTTTTAATTCTGTTAGGAAATCATATATTATTTATTTATGTATTAATTAATTAGTAAATATCTTTTTATACCTGCAACCGGCTTACGACTTGGGTAGACGAAGTAGAGTAGCTCAACAAACTCTACGTAGTCGACTTTGTCAAGCTTGATCTCCTCCTTGTCCCTCTCCTCCGGGTCCTCGTAGAACATCGTGTAGAAGACGGGCGAGAGTGTAGACAAGAACTTAGAATTGTTTATCTACATCTTTAAAGGATGTCACGACACAATGACATGAAAATTAAGACCAAATGTTGAGACATGTCCTAGCAGCGAAAGATTCGGAGGGAGAAGGATACAATAGCCACGGTGGTCCTCCGTTCGGGTGAGCGTAACTCGGATATGTAGCGGATCAGATCAGAAGGACTGTGGCAAGGACCATTAGCACTGTGCACTGAGAACAGTGAATCGCAGAGGAGCCACCGCACTTGCTTTATAGAGAGAGTGCGGATTGGAATGGGGAGATAAATATAGTGCTGCTGTAATTAAAAGAGATAGTAAATAGTAAACAATGAATCCTCATTGTCAGGGTCCTCGTAGAAATTCGGATACAAGAAAGGCGAGAGCGTCGACAGGAACATACAACTAGTTAGAAAGCAGCCGCACGATTAATATCCCTCGAGGACACGGACAAGCGTCTCGGATATGTCCAGGACGTTTTCTGGGGTGCCAGACAAATGTCCCAGACACTAAGAAAAATGCCTATGTTAATACACGTGTCTCGCATCTGTCTCTCAGGTGTCTTTGAAATGTCGCAGACACTTTTGGAAAAATATTATGTCCAAGACATTGAGAATGTCTGGGACAATGTCCATGACATCCTGGGAAGGCGAGAGAGTATCCAATTTGAAGAGAGGCGAAACAAACACGCTAAATGTCATTTCTTGTCTCCGAGACAAAAGTTATGACTTCGTCTTATTGAACGCGCAATCGTACTCTTTATACGTACTGTAGCTGCCACTTTTGGCAGGAGAAGCAGTTTTCAAACTGTTTTTTTACTTCGCGTTCATCGTCGTTTTGCTTATTTAATTCTGTGATTTGTTCTCAAATACGTTTTGATGATTAAATAGATGAGCTCCGCTCACTTAACCAGCGAATAGAAGAATTCTGCTTACAGAAGATGCGCGTTTCGTCTAGGCGTTGTTGTTGGCAAAGCAGCTCCATCCACTTGCGACTTCAGAACAGCTCCGTTGGTGTCGGCGCAGACGCTGAGAAGGTCGGTCTTCCTTCTTTTCTCATTTTTTCTTTTTCATCCCATTTTTCATCATGTAAGCTTATTGAACTGGGCGACAAAATATGCTTGCAAGATATTCCTATTACCCTAAGTAATAGTAAAGCAAGGAAATGTTTGCTAAATCGTTTTTTTTCCATTATTGTTGCTCTTTCGGGTTCTCCTTGCCATAATTCGCTTACTAATTTGGCTCGCAAAACACTCTTTTTTCTCATTTTATTTATCTACATAATTGCTCCCTCTTCAACAATATCTCAATATGTTATTGTTGCTTATAGTAATCAGCTTGTTGCGATTGCAGCTGGGTGGTGACTCGTCCGAACTGATTGCCGGGGGCTCGAAGGGAGGCGGGGCCGCGGCTGCTTGGCCGCGGCTGCCACCGCTCCCAAATAGGAGAAGACGGTGAAGAAGGAAGAGAAGGAGGAGCAAGACGGCGATATGAGATTCGGCCGCCTCGACTAAATCTCTCACTCTCAGAATCTTGTTTTGTTTGATAAACTTGATTTTCGTCGCTCTTCTACATTGACATATTGAAGTAATGGAAGAAGATATCTATGGGATTTGCTGCTGAAAAAGAATTGAAAGTATCTTCAAGCATATTTTCGTCTCGAAAATATTTGGAGTGCTGATTAGAAGAATTGAAAATTCAAAAATGGGAAGTAATTCCAAAATGGTTAATGTCTGATGCTGCTTTGTGCACTATTCTTTCGTCTCCATTGTTAAAGATGAGTGTTCATAGTCTGGAGAAAAAAACATGCAACGGGTGCATGTCATATAAAGAAAGCAACGGGAAAATATATAAAAAGCGTTAATTTGGCCGCCTCGCTTTGGAAAATTTGTCCCTGACATGTCTCCCAATTGTCTCTGAAATGTCTTGGACAATAAAATGTCATGGACATGTCAGAGACGCTTGTCTGTGTCCTCGAGGGAGATTAATCGTGCGGCAGATGTACGTCGTTTAAGTTATCATGATTTAATCGCTTTGAAGTCTGATTGAATAATGTCTTAATGTCGGGAGAAACGACAACAGCATTGTTAAATAACATTTCATGCGTAGAAAACAGTGATTTTAACTAAAAAGCAAAATTACCTGCTTTCCGACGTGAAGACGCTTATCTCCTACGAGGAGAACGGCATCGGTGATGTTCGGCTGCGGGATTGTGAAGTCGATGCGGGGCGTTGTTCAACGAAATGAGACTTCGATTAAAGTGATCCTGATATATCTTTACGATTTGTCAAAGAAAAAAACTAATCATTAATTTGCCAGTGAATAGATTATAATCATTAATATGATAAGAAAGGCTTACAGTACGATTGTAGCTTCGATGACAATTCCTCCATCATCGCTGATAAAGCCCTTCTTCGGGTTGGTGACGTCATCCCAGTTCATAAACGATGGGATTCCTAAGCCGTATTCGTTGAATTTGTGCGTGCACCAGATCTGGAAATGGGAGGCAGAGCTAATGCCCCAACTTCACTTTGCACGATTAGAGACTGCCTGTTCAGCTGTAATATAATGTTGACTAATGGGCTCTCTGAAACTCCCGAGCCGTCTTGGAATACGGCTTTTGGTTGAAGAAGAGTGAAGGTTATACTGCTGTCGCAGCTCCAATCAGTGTCCTTGCTCTCCGAGTTGCACGGATAAGTTCTTCACATTTTTAGTATACTCTGAGCATCCAGATGTCACATATATGTACTTGCAATGGTTTGCCTGTTGATTTTTAAAGTATTTAAATATGAAGAACAGAAAAATGTGCTCAATTGAAGAATATTCAAGTATGGGACATGAAAAATTACCGTAAGAACATATATGTATTTTTCTATAAAAAAACACTTACCAAGGCAGACCGCCGATCCAGACTCTTGGCGACTCGATCTCTTCCAGCTTTGCCAGCTTCGGCACTTCCAGACGAATCGAAGGCCATTGCTTCTACAAGGGGGGCACCGGATTGACCACACATAAAGGAAAGCAAGCGCAAATAGAGTCCAAGCACGGGTGCGCTTCAAAGACGCCATTGTCATAATGATAACAAAGTTCGGCTTGAGAAGTAATCAGCGAGAGATAGTGAGACTGACAATGAGAGACCACATGAGATGAAGGAACGGCAAGACAGAGAAGGAGAGAGGGAAAGAGAGATCCTGAAAAAGAGAGAGAGAGAGAGAGAGAGAGAGAGAGATAGAGAGGGAGAGAGGGAGAGAGAGAGAGGGGGAGGGAGAGGGGAGGGGAGGGATAAGGAGGAATAGGCGTGGCACTGATAACCATGTCCCATGAAATCGATAAAAATGCTTGAAGCTGCTGTCAAGTTCGTCTGTGATCATGCGCATATTGACTATTCTAATTATTTTTATATTTCCCATATTCACACTTGCAACATATGTATATTGTGCTCGTGTGTACATATCTCTTGATATTTCTATTTATATATACTTTCCTCTCTTCAATGAGTCATTGCCTCCTGTCACTTCGTGTAGAGTTGTGATGTTTCGCAATGCAAATAATGAGTGATGTGATTCAGTGCAGTGCAAGTAACGTCACATTTTCCTTGCGTGTGCAGCTCTTCGCTTTCAAAACACACATGTATGTATATGCATACATCTGTATGTTTGTACGTACATACATATTATAGCTACTATTGAGCAGATGAGGTTCAGTCAAAATTTTCGCATTCAACGTCGTAAGGCATGAAAGCTCTAGAAAATATCGATTATACTGCCGTATTAGATAGAGTCAGAAGCTTACTTTCAGAGGAAAAAACTTCTTTCCCTTACTTCATGTGAGCGAATACGGTATTTTAGTTGTTTAGGCGGGAAATTAAAATAGTTGAAATGTTACAGTACTTGTCATCTCCGTCATTCGCACTATTCTCTTCATCTCCGCTCTTGTTGCTTGCGAATTCGCCATTCCACTGGCACGGAGAGTGAGTTAAATATGAGAGATGATGAACATTTCATTATTTTTTATCCAAAATTTTATTTTTTTTTCCAGCGTAACTGAGACTCTTCTCGAGGGCCACGACCTTCACCCTCTTTGACAGCTGGCGATAGATATTCTACATATAGTGCCTTTGAGCGACTTCCCTTCGCCGGCCATCTTGAGCGAATCCAGGCAGGCATACTGGACAGTGAAGGTGAGATCAATAGAGGCAGTTTTGTGTTACCTCATAAGCTTTTACTTGGCTGTTCGAATTAGCAAGTGGCCGTTCGATTAATTTTCCGCCATATTTAGACGATGTTGGGTAAATTCGATGACCATCTACCGGATGCCTGACGTGGGACTTTATTTATCAACTGATATACCTTTTGTAGAGGTATTAAATATTTCAGCCATATATTAATTTTCAAATCCGTAAGCAGATGTATAAGAAATCGTAATCCTTTTGTTATGGTAGCTGCTTTTTTGTTTCACCAGTGTTGCGGTAATATTGTAGAAATTCTAATTATTTCATTTATCTTGCTTTGACTTTTTGTAGCATTTGAATAGTTACTTTAAGTAGAAATGTCTACCCCTAAATGCAAACTTACCTGCTTGTCTACCTCAGGTTAGCAAATGTTTGCTTCATTTTTTTTATAACAGAGAATCCTTAATGAATTTTTAGACAAAAAATGAGTCTTTAAAAGGTGGTTGAACCTCGCAAACTGTGTAGAAAATTAGATCACATTTTAAAGCCTAATGCTCTTTCTCTGAAATGAATCATTGTTATCAGTTTCCAGAAAGATTGTCATTTTTTTTTAAATTTATTAGAGTTCCTACGAACGTGTCTTTACAAAACTGCAGGAAAAGATGAGAATACAATTGCGGTAGGCAAGATTTTCCTGGATTTGCCGAAGCTGGCCGAGTGTAGGCCTTTTTTATGTGGCAGCATGTAAAGAGTTATTCGCGCAGCAAAGATTTCCCAACACCAAAATTTTAGAACTAAATTTTTACATTTAGTTTTAAAAATTCAAGAACTCGTGTCCAAATTAAAGTTTTCGACCAGGCCGACATTTTATTGGCCTGAATAATTATGCCAACTTGTATATTTAATTGTGAGTCCTACAAATAGTGTTACCCTACTTGTAATAATAAGAATCATTAAATAATCATGCAGTAGTTTGGAAGTGAAGCCATTCTTGGACACCTCGAACATCAAGCAGTTTCTGTCTACACCTACAGCAACGCTGGCAAGCAGAGTCCGCACTGGATCTGCGGGGCTTCAATTATCTTTAATCCGATGTTGTTGAAGGCCTGTCTGAAGTCGCACAGCCAAGGACCGGTTTTGTAATGAACAGAGTTTCTTATTGTTAGCAAAACGTACAAAATCAATTCAATTTCTTTTTTCGACCAGACCAAGAAGGAGTAAGGCGACTTCTCGGACAAGACGAAGGACGCGCTGAGCGAGAGGATTCTTGAGTTGGCCATGAGCTGAGCTTTGCTCCCCTCCTGCCAAGCTCATCCCCCCAAATCCGTTGCCTTCTTCATCCCCTTTTTCTCTTCTTGTTCTCTTATTACCTCACGTCCTCTTTTTCACTTATTGATTATTTAACCTGTTAATATTATGAGGAAATGCAAATCCACCAAGTGTTTTTTTCTTCCTTTTTAGTGCCTTAAATTGAACAATATTGCACACGTTGCATGACATCAAAAGCTCAAACTTGACTCATTCGAATTAACAGCTTTTCATTCGATAAAGTTTTCGCCATATTTAGACGATGCGGAATGATGGGTAATATATACCGTATGCCTGCCGTGGGCCTTTATTTATCAATTGATTCTAACTCTGCCAAATTTTCATGTTCAAATTGGCGAGAAGATACATACATATATGAAAAATCGTAATGCTTAGCTGATGGTAATTGCTGTTCCTGACTCCTTCTATTTTAGTTCTAGATCGTTGCTAATTACCCTCAGTCGTCTGCAGCGACATGTCAGGTATGCCCTTCTTCTTTCCTAATTTTCTTTATCGTTTCCAACGTTTAACCTTCTTTTAAAGACTGACATTGCCTTTAATGTTTCGTTGTTACCGGTTCTTGAAAATCTTCCAACAAAATAAATATCGTCGCAAAGTTGCAGGAAAAGATGCTAATCCAATTGCGGTCGGCAAGATTCGCCTGGACGTGCCGAAGCTGGCCGAGCTGAAGACGAGGGTCAAGTCGCCGGTTGTCTCCATCGCCAATCTGTCGTGGTATGTATGTGTGCAGTTTTACGTGCCAACTTATAAAGTGTTATTTTTACAACAGCGATTTTCCAGCGCAAAATGTTGGAGATAATACGTTAAAATAGAGTTAAATAGTGCTGCTAGGAATCTTTAAATAATCTTTCAGGAGTTTGGAAGTGATGTCGTATTTGGACACCTCGAACATCAAGCAGTTCTCAATCTACGCCTACTGCAACGATGACAAGAAGAGTCCGCACTGGAGCTGCGAAGCTTCCGTTATCTTCAGACTGCTGTCCCTGAAGGTCGACATAAGGAAGCCCATCGACGAACGAGTTAGTTTAATCATGAACAGAGTTCCTCGAAAGCGTTGTATAGATTAGCAGCAGGTAACTTTGCAAACCTTCATATGCTCACGGGTTTACGGTGAGTAGTTCTGTACTTCTCTGATGAGTGTTTCTAGATCATAAATAAGGCAATTATCTCGATTAGATGTTAGAAGCGAAGGAGTGATTAACTACATCTCATTTATGTACAATACATGTTTTCAGCGTGTGGACACCTACAGCGCCAAGTATAACAACTGGGGATATTCGTCGTTCATCGCTTGGGACGAGGTCCTTGACCCGGAGAAAGGCTTCATCCGTCAAGAGGACGGCGGCGTCGTGGTCGAGGCGATGGTCATCGTCAGAAAAGTCATCGGCATGCCGTATGTGATTATTATGTATTTTATTTCTTTTTAAAGATTTTTTTGTTGCAATTATCACGTGCGAAATATTTTCTTTTTAAACATTGGTCACATAGTAATTTCTAAGATCGCTATTTTCTGTAGTAATTATTTACTTTTCAGTGTGTCGACTCTCTGCGACTTCACAGCCCCTCTGCCGAATCTCACAGACGTCGCTCTAATCATCGAGGAGAAGCCGCTTCATGTCTGCAAAGCGGTATCTTATCTCTTTATTGCTATCCAATCTCACCATTTACCATTGCAATCGAATTTTTGTCTATACTCAAGTCCTCCTCAAAGTCATCTTTTCCTTAAACGTATTTGCCTTTTATTGCCCCAAGTCTAGTCAGTTACGCCGATTAAGAATTAATAATAATAAAACAATTGAATAAAAATCCTGAAGATCCTTTACACTTCAAAACTACAAAAATATAAATAAATTCAATTATTTCAGTACCTCGCGTACCACTCTCCGGTCTTCGACTCAATGTTCTCCATGGAATGTTTTGAGGACTCAAAGAAGGAGATTCCACTTGAGAATGTCAAGTACGACGAGTTCGTCGAACTTCTTCACGTCATTTTCCCGTCTCACAAACCCGTCACAGGTTCTGTAGCTCGAAAACAGAAGTAATACGATGCCAATAAGAAGTTTATAAATGAAGAAGTTTAATTCCAAGAATGAGGTTTATGGAAAAAGAAGATATAGAAACGTCATTATGATCCTTCCTGTTCACTTGAAAGGGATGCGTCACTAACATTCAGGAAAAGTATTTAAAGACCTCTTTACGAATCATTGATAAGTGTTTTAAGATGATCTTTCAGTCGCCACGGTTGAGTCTCTTCTTCGTTTGGCCGACCGCTTCAACATGCAATTCGTGCTGCATTCGTGCGAGGAGTTCCTGCGAGGGCCCGACTGTGAAGAGATTCCACTCGCGAAGAAGCTGATCTGGTCTGACAAGTACAGACTGGCCAGTCTCCTGGTGAAAACAATTTCATACCTATCGCTGGAAATACTGCAGACCAATGAACAGATATGCCATCTCGGACCACATTTTTTTGGACCCAAAATCTCTGTCCTGCAGTTTCCGGGCCCTTGAATTTTGGGTCCTTCCTGCCTGATTTTTAGCAGATTTTAATATTTAATCCTTAATTTTATTTTTTCTAACCTTTTTAAAATTTCCCCTTTTATAAGGATTTTCACTAATTTCATTCCGAATCGAAATAGGACTCCTGATATGCTATATTGTGTATGATGGAACTACTTCCAGTCCGTCTGTTTGCATGCGCTCAAGACGTTGGACGACGTGAAGCTGCTCAAGGCCACGAAGGAGTATGGCGACCTCACGGACAAGACGAAGGCGGCGCTGGGCGAGAGGATTCACGAGCTGACCATGAGCTGAGCCTTGCACCCTTCCTGCCAAACTCATCCCCCCTATTCCGCTACCTTTTCTCTCCTTTTTTTCTTTTTGATCTCTTACTCCCTCACGTCCTCTTTTATTTATTTATCAGTTAACCAGTAAACATTCAGAGGAGATCCGTATCCAGAAAGTGTTTTTATACACATTTATTGCCATAAATTGAAGAGTTACTCATATAGTGCGTCTTTTGTGTAGCCTGATAAGCCCTAACTTGTCTCTTTCGAATTAGCAGCTTTTCATTTGATAAACGTTTCGCCATAAATAGACGATCTGAAGTGATATTTAAAATTCGGTGAATATCTGCCGTAAGCCTGGCGCAGGGCATTTCTCTGCCAAAGTTTCTTCCTTTTTTAATAAAATAATTGACAAGTGAGAAATTTAATCCTTTGTTGCTAATGGTTTTATTTTTGCTCCAGAGCTTTCTTTTTTAAACTCCATCGTCAGCAGCGACATGTCAGGTATGCTCAATTTTTTCTCATTGTTCTTTTTTCTTAATATTTTTTGCTTCCATTATGCCACCACATTTTAAATCCTGTTATTGTTCATCGTAAATGATTCATTGTAAGTACCGGAAAGATTGACATTTCTAAGATTATCAGTGCTCCTTCGAAGATATCTTCACCAAAATGCAGGAAATGCTGCAAATATAATTGCGGTCGGCAAGATTCGTGTATATGCCGAATCTGGCCGAGCTGAAGACTCCCGTCTGGTCGCCGATTGTCTCTATCGCCAACATGCCGTGGTTTGTTTCCCTTTTTATGTGTCAATTTATAAAGAGTTATTTTCACAGCAGCTATTTTCTATCACATAAAGTTGGAGATACAAAATTCATTCAAATAGTGTTAAATAGTGCTGCTAGGAATCCTTAAATAATCTTGCAGGAGTTTTAACGTGACGTCGGAGTGCTCGAAGCGCACTTCGGACATCAAGCAGTTATCCGTATTTGTTTACTGCGACTGTGACAAAAAGTGTCCGGACTGGAGCTGCCAAGCTAACGCAATCTTCAGTCTTCTGTCGCAGAAGCTCGGCCAGAAGTCACACAACTTCGAAACGGTTAATGTAGGCATGAAACGTTGTATAGTTTACACTATGTTGCGGGCAATGCAAGATAAAGCCATATCTTCGTCAGTCAGCCCAATCACATCCCAACCCCTACACTCGAATTTCTACTAGAGTCAGTCTGTGCTTTCGAAATACACTCCTTTTAAGTACTATGTTTGTCTTCAGTGTGTTACCACCTTCTGCATCAAGCACCTTGGTTGGGGAACTTCGAGTTTCATCGCGTGGGACAAGGTGCTGGACCCTGCGAATGGCTTCATCCGCGAAGAGGACGGCGGCGTCGTGGTCGAGGCTACGGTCACCGTCACGAAAGTCATCGGCGTGCCGTATGTTATTGTAGAGTTGATTATTTCGATTTAATATATTTTATTGAAAATCACAATTTTGTGTTCTCCATTTTCTGCACTATTTATTTTCATCTTCAGTGTGTCGACTCTCTGCGACTTCACGGCCCCTCAGCCGAATCTCTCGGACCTCGCTCTCATCGTGGAGGGGAAGCCACTTCATGTCAACCAGACGGTATCTATCGCCATCCGATTTTGTCATTTATTTAAATAAAACTTTTTTTAATTATAAGTTTCTCACTATATGCTCAAGCAGTCAAAAAAATCTCTTAATTAAATGTATTAGCTTTTCATTGCTCCATGTCTTGTCAATTGTTTTTTAATTAAGGCATTTTTGTGCAGATATTGTATTCCCCAAAACAAAATAAATCTTAATACCATTATTTCAGTACCTCGCCTACCACTCGCCCGTCTTCGACTCAATGTTCTTCTCAGAATTTTAAGAGAAGTCAAAGAAGGAAATTCCACTTGAGGACCTCAAGTAAGACGAGTTCGTCGAACTTCTTCACTTCATTTTCCCTTCTCGAAAACCGGTCACAGGTTCTTTATTTTCAGCTGTAGCTCGAAAACAGCAGTAAAACGATGCCAATAAGAAGTTTATAACTGAAAAAGTGTAATTCCAAGAATGAAGATTATAGAAAATGAAAATATAGAATCGTCAATATGAACCTTCTTGTTCACTTGAATGTGATTTATGCAGCACTAACAATCAGAAAAAGTACTTAAACTGTTCTTTTATGATGTGTGATTCATATGTGTTTAAAAATGATCTTTCAGTCAACACGGTCGAGGGTCTTCTTTCTTTGGCCGACCGCTTCAGCATGCAAGTCGTTCTTTATTCGTGCGAGGAGTTCCTGCGAGGGCCTGACAGCGAGAAGATTCCGCTCGTGAAGAAGCTGCTCTGGTCTGGGCAGTACAGACTGGCCAGTCTTCAGGTGCATACTTACTTTTGAAAAATGTCAAGGAAAACCAATGAAGAGAGAAGCATCTACGACCAATTTAACTTTTATGCGGCGGCCTGGTTCTTTGGACCCGAAATATCGACCCGGCATGCTTTTCGAATTTTGGGCAAGATTTTTTTCCAATTCGTAATTCGTCGTATTATTACATTTCGAAACGGAATATGACTCCTGATAAGCTATATTATGTATGTTTTCAGTCCGTCTGCTTGATCGCGCTGAAGTCGATTGATGACGTCAATATGCTCAAGACCACGAAGGAGTACGACAAGTTCTCGGACAAGACGAAGGCGGCGCTGGGCGAGAGGATTCTCGAGCTGACCATGAGCTGAGCTTTGTTCACGTCCTGCCGAACTCATTCCCACCCCATGTCACTACCTTTCCTTTTTCTTGTTCTTATTTACTCTCTCATTTTCTCCTTTTTCATTTATTTCTTAGGTTAGTTCACCTTTTAACATTACGAGGAGATCGGTAACTATCCAATTTTTTCTTATTTACTACTGCCTTAAGTTTAAGAGTATGGCTCATTTTGCTATTTACCCTTGTGCTTTAACCTCTTTTTTTTTTACAAAGAATGCATTTCAATCAATTTTATTCCGAGCAGCATTAATGAAATTCAGGAAAAATCTGTGGAAGACTCAAGAAAGATATCTTATCTTACTAACCATAGAGGAAGAACGATTTTGTCTGCTGAAGTACATGGAAAGAAATCAAGAGGGACGTTTCCGGAAAACACGACATTTCAGCATTGATTGCGAGTGTCACAGACTTAAAAGCTACGGCTGAATGGTTCTGATCCAAATGAATGAGGCATACGAGCCAATATTGTCTCACCAGATTCATTGTCAGAGAGAGGGGAGTGTTGATAGGTAAGGGGAACACAAAGGAAGATGATTCTCATATGTAAATTTTTTGACCAAAACTTTTTAGTACAGTACTATGCTCAAAACACGTAAACCATCGTTGAAATAGACCAGAAGGCAGAACAAATTAGCGTGACTGCTCTACAAGAAGCTTCCTCGTCCAGAGAGAGAGAGAGATAGAGAGAGAGAGAGAGTGAGTGAGTGAGTGAGGGAGAGAGAGTGAGAGAGAGAGAGGGAGATCAGAAGCAGCACGTAGAAGATAGCAATGAAGGAATGCGAAGGTCACACGAAAGAAGCAAGAAAAAAAGTCATTGTTCGGGGTAGACTACATTCACACGAGAAGTGATCAAGGAGAGGGGGGAAAGAGAAGAAGAAGCTCGTCATCTCCTATTGACTTGGACGACTACTCAATGACGTTCAAAAAAAGTTGCAACCTACAATTCACGACCGGCTTCCGAAAAAAGTAGATCGACGGCATCGCTAATATTAAACTATTGAAACAGATTGCAAAACAAAGAGATACCTCTTCTACTTATTTGCAAAGTGTACTGTAGTCGTGTGGTTATTTGCTAAATAGTAAAGATTGTAAATTATGAGTAGCGCAAAGAAGAAGAAATCGTCAATAGCAAGTAGAAATAGATGAGCGATAAGCGAACTCAGCAAAAGAGGAGGAAGAACTCGCGTGTTCACACACTCAAAGGCAGCTGAAATGGCGGCAAGATCAAAGGACGACACAAGATCAAAGGGAATTCATCATGCCCAGTCCGCGTAGAGAATGTCCCTGATTCGATCCGCTGCATCGACGATGTCGATCGATGGCCCGGGAATGCCAAATCCGAACCTCGTATGGACGGCCGGCCTCTGGCTTCAGGCGACTCAGCACCTGATTAGACGCACACACTTTATTGCATTTTTTTAATTATTGATTTAATTTTGTTTACATGTTGAAAACTAATTCACAAATTTCATTAATAAAAGTAATGAAATCAGTATTTTCCTTTAAAAATTCGCCAAATTTGGCGCGCCGAATTTGAAAGGAAAAGGCATCTACACACAAAGGAGATTGTCTTGAGAGGTTAAGACAATTCCCTGCATGACAATTTTGTCTAAGACAATTACCTAAGCCAATGTTTTTTTTTGTAAACCTTGCTGAGGGACATCCACGCGAGAGAGGGCACCGTGACACGGAACATCTCCATTCGTCGATGACCCTCGACGTCCTTTAAAACATTACTTGGTTAAGTACATACATATTTGTTTAGCACGATGGTCGCTTAAATGTGTTCCACTTTCTTATTTATTTGATTTCCATTGGTTGATATTTGCAACTTTAAAACACGTTATTGTTTACTGTTAAATTTTTTGAGATAAATTAAAATTAAAAAAATAAATGTAAAAAATGTTTTTACACTCATCAAGACGAGTAGACGACCCGAGAGATGGCAGTACGCTGCAGAACGGGCGAAGCACAAATTCCTAAAAAAAAATACAACATTTTACTTCAAAAACCTTAATGAAAAACCTATTACAACTTTCTGACCATTTCCTTTAAATGTATAACTGATAAAACCTTCAACTTATGATTCAACGTCGTCAATAAAACTACTTTAAAGGAGCCAACAACTCAAGCTTATGGTTAGAGCATGTGATACTTTACTGGAAAATTACCGAATACTGTTGAGTTTCCAAAAACTCTTTTAATGAAGGCTAAAATGCCAGCTGCTGACGGAAGTTGAAAGACGTGCTGCCATCGGGAAGATGCAATCTCGAGTCGCCACGAAGAGCCACTTGTTGGCGACGACCACTGGACAACGTGCGTTCGGCACCGGAAAGCCGTGGATCTACAACGAATCTTCTCTTTCTATCTCCTTCTATCATCCTGGGGGATGGGTTTTAAAATGTAATTTATTACACCATTAAATACATGTAATAGAATAAAACGAGAAATACATGAAAAAATAAATCCTTTTAAAGGAGGGCGATCACCGAAATATATTTAAAGGAGTTATTCGAATAATTAACATATCATTTTTTAAGCATGGATCAGTTCGTCTTATCGTAAAACTTAGATATGGAAAGTTTGAATGTATTTCATCTTATCATTCCAGAGTTATATTCATTTTAAATATCACGGGTAGAGAATTGGCTACTGTAGATCTGAGCACCCTCCTATTTTGTATCGCTCGAGCGCATCAAAAACGCCAAATCCATCCATTTTGAAAAAAGATCCGTGTATAACAAAACCGGCCAAACACGAATCATATTCTTCAAAGCGTGCATATCGGAGTACGCAACCGATATTGGCCGGAATTTTCTCAACACGTCAGCTCCCAATACAATTGCTTGACCACAAATTTCTGTGGAGAGAGTGCAAGGGCAGCAGCACTGAAATGAGAGGATCACAGCCTTACGAAAACGTGACGGGTAGAGAACTAGGCATATTTTAGCCAGTGGCAGCTTGAGGAACTTCCGTGCGGGACACTTCAAGGGTCAAATGCATATTTTGAATTGCTTGTCCAAACATTCGCCGGAGACTTCCTTTAAGGCAGGTTCGAATTACCGCGTCTGACCTGTGATTCCTCACTCTCATTCTCGCATGCTATTTCGCTGGTCGCACAAACCCGCTGCATCAAAATAGCATGCGCGAATGAGAGTGAGAAGGGTCGCGGCAATTTAAAATATCACATAATTTTTCGGTGATCCCCTCCCTTCATACGATAGAGAGAGAGGGACTTCAACAGAAAGTAAAATAATTGCTAATGAAACGGAGAAGGCGAACAAGTTGCTAGCCAGCCAAGCCAAGTTTTTGTACCTTCTTTTTTCAAGTTAGAAATTAAGCCGCTCATTTAATCTGTCCAATGTTTCCAACATGTTCGAAACAATCTTATTTCGAACATGTTCACAACAAAAGAAATGGCAATTTGCCAGCCTATCTTAATACACATGTGTTCTGAACATGTATCCAGCTTGTCTTCACTTTATCATTTGTGTGCACTTCCTGTTTCGAACTTCTGAGGTGGGCAGAACGGTTCCTTGACGGTTCAAAAATGGAGAGACAACTGAAAGATGGAGACGCAGGTTGTGACGAGCAAAAGGTGCTCTGGTTCAGCTTTGGCTCGTCACCAACGAAATAGCACAGGGCAGAGAAACAAAAGACGTCGCTGGTCGTCCGGTGCATGTTTCCATTCTCTCCTGGCCGACCAAAGTACTCATAAACGCGACGAATTAGTACACGCAGAGAAAAAAAGACACCTCTTCGAGTAAGACGAAGAGGTGAGAAGTGTCTTTTTTTCTCTACCTGTACTATTTCATTGCTCGTGTGAGTATGTACTTTGATCAACCAGGAGAGAATGAGAATGGAGTCATGCACCGGACGACCGGGGATGTCTTTTTCTTCTCTGCCCTGTGCTATTTCGCAGAGATTTGTTAGACTGTGTTCAGCTCGAGATGTTGCCAGCTTGTTCTCAGTCTGTGACAACAACGCCAATGTTTGGAACAAGTGTTCCGAATATGTTACACACTTTAGACAGATTGCATGCAGGCTACGGCTGTGCATTGTTGTGATAAGAGTGATTAAAAAATAAATAAATAAAATACATTCTTCACGAGATTTTTATTCGAATAATTAATTCGGAAACCTTTTATATATATTTGGATTAGGTAAGAATTGCTGACCGGGTCCGGAAGTGTCGGCCAACGATCGAATCTCTCTTGGTCAATGTCGAAAATGTGTACAGTATCGAAGGGCATGGGACCCCACCCGTGGTCCTCAATAGAGAGATATTAAACACTAAATTATTTTAATATAATAGTTTTGTAAAAAAAACAATAATACAGTTAATAGATATACATACATAAAATGACCTCACATTCTAGATGAAAAAAAGGGCTAATAAAAATAGAACATTTTTTTTTCTTACCTGCTTCCCACCGCCACCGCAGAAAACGATTATGTCCCGGATGCCAGCTGGCGTCTCCTGATGATAACAATATGTATACTTTGGCTATATATACAAATTCATGTGTTTATACAGAGCTTCCTTTTTTACATACGTACATATATGTATGTATATGTAATTTTTTTTTTAAATTTCCTCCGAAAACATTTGTTTGACAAATTTCTTCCAAATTGTCCAATCCAAAAACACACACTATAAATTTTAATAAATGAGCCAAAATAAATAATTACCGTCTGGACTGTCGCCAATGCAGTGTTATAGATCTGAACGAATCCAGGCGGAAGTCCGTATTCGGCGATTCTTATGTTAGAATGAAAACTTTAAAAAAATCAATCACATTTCCAATGCAGAAGACATATGGTAAAAGGATAAAAACAATTTCTCTATACTAATATTATGGATTTCTCTACACTATTATTATGGGTTTAAAATTCGCGCAGGACACTTTCATTTTTCTTGCTTTTTTTTGCAAAAAAAAAAATCATATTACCCTTCACGAAAGTTTGCCTTGACTTTAGTGAGCGTCTTGTTGAGGAGGAAGTAGAATTCGTAATGGCATCAACTTCGATACCAGATTCCTCCTGGAATTTGCCAATGGAATTTTATATTTCACATCTCAACATAAACTTTTTTAAAGTTTTCGCAGAGTCATTTGTTAAAACTGAATATTTTTGTGCAGAGAGACCTTTGCAAAAAAGCGTATCATTTTTGTCGTATTATTTTTGATCAACAATAATAAAAATAAAAATAGATTTGTCGAACACTTATTTCTGGAATGAAGTCGCGAAGAGAGTCCAAATTCTCAAGAGGAACATCGCCTTCAAAACTAATCAAATGCATCCAACTAACCAAAAGAGACCAAGAACGAAAAAAAAGAGAAAAATTGAAACAGTGAAAAGTGAAAGAGAGGCAGGCAGAGATAGATTCTGACCAGGCCGGGATGGGGGGGTTCAACAATAAAAAAATGTCTCAGGGGGGTGGATTCAACATGGCTCTAACCAGGCCGGGGGGGGGGAGGGAGATCACCGGTGCATGCAGCGAATTTCTTCACCACTGCCTACCCATCTTGCTTCGAGGGCTCCTAAATGTCCCTATCATATCCTTTTTTCACAAGCGGTCAACAGTGGCATTTATTCCCAGACAGAAATTGATATGCCGGGCGTAGTCTAATCATTTGATTTCTTTGGTCAGAATTTTTTTTTATTCGCTTCAGCCTAATTGTAAAAATTTTATTATATATAAAATGATTAAGTTTCGGCAGACCGAAAGCGGCGCGCTCGCAAAGGCAATGGTTAATCAGATTGTCCGCGTCCCGCCATGTGTACGGAAAGGTAAACGGCATCATCCTGAGAAAAAAATATAAGTAAAAAAAAAATCACTTTTCTTTAGTAATCAAGCAATGTAAGCGATAAATTTTTTTGATTAAAGGAGGTCTCCGGCGAATAATTAACATATCATTTTTTAAGCATTTATCAGTTCGTCTCATCGTAAAACTTAGAAAGGGAAAGTTTGAATGTATTTCATCTTATCATTCCAGAGTTATATTCATTTTAAATATCACGGGTAGAGAATTGGCTACTGTAGATCTGAGCACCCTCCTATTTTGTATCGCTCGAGCGCATCAAAAACGCCAAATCCATCCATTTTGAAAAAAAGATCCGTGTATAACAAAACCGGCCAAACCGGTATCATATTCTTCAAAGCGTGCATATCGGAGCTCGCAACCGATATTGGCCGGAATTTTCTCAACAGGTCAGCCCCCTATACAATTCTTTGACCACAAATTTCTGTGGAGAGAGTGCAAGGGCAGCAGCACTGAAATGAGAGGATCACAGCCTTACGAAAACGTGACGGGTAGAGAACTAGGCATATTTTAGCCAGTGGCAGCTTGAGGCCCTTCCGTGCGGGACACTTCATGGGTCAAATGCCTATTTTGAATTGCTTGTCCAAACATTCGCCGGAGACTTCCTTTAATAATAATAATTATTATTATTTATTATTATTATTATTATTATTATTATTATTATTATATAAAAAAATAATAATACAGACAAACCGAGCAGAGATGAGATCGACCATTGCCTTGGAACTCCCGCATTCGCTGAGAATGGCGACATTTCCGTTGACATGAATCGAGTCAGGAGGGTCTAGAGTGCCCTCTAAATAATACTTCTTTTTAGAATGACAGGCACTTGAGAGATTAGAGAGACAAAGAAGACAGAGGGGAGAGAGAAAGAGATAGAGAGTAAAGAGGGAGAGACTAACAGGTTGAGTGACAGAGAGATGCAAAGAGAAAAAAGAGGGGCAGCGAGAGGAGGAAATATAACAAGAGCATTCCACAATCAGGGACTGGACCCAGTCGGTGTGGGTAAGATTAACGAGAAAAAACGTTAAATAGAAGTAGGATGACAAACCGGTAATGACACGCGTAAAGGCCTGCGCAACAGGGTCCCCGTGTCGAGGAGGCCCTGCTGCCATCGTTAAGCCTAAAGAGAGAGAGAGAGAGAGAGAGAGAGAGAGAGAGAGAATTGAATTGAATTTCTTTATCTCATTGACTGAGAAGATCAAATATAAGAACAATGTAAGTCTAAACGGACGACACGGGGTCTAGCAATTGGGAAAAGAAAGTGGAAATAAAGGAGAGGAGGAGAAAAATAGATCAGATACATAAATTGGCACAACTACTACGAAACGATGAACGTGAAAGGGAAGAAACTTGGTGTTCTAGTAAGGAATTCCAATGACGGACAATACGGTAAGAGAGACAAGCACGTCTGGAGCGGAGAGAGCGAAATGGGGGGAAAGAGAGCTTCAAAGAGTCACCACGAAGATTGGAGGAATATCTAGAGGGCAAATGAAAAAAGCGAGTGGGATCAATTGAAGTGAGCTGTCGCATTATTTTAAGCGTGGTGACTAGATCTGTTGCACGTCTGCGATGTTCAAGAGATAAGAATCCGAGGGATTTCAGCCGTTCGTGATAGGGTAATGGGTTACCTACTCTATTAAAAATGGATCTAGTATAACTACGCTGAACTTTTCTAGCAGATTGACAAACATCGTGGAAGACGGGTTCCAAATCTAAGATGAAGAGTCTAATTTACATAGGTAGAACATACACTTTGTAAAGACGAGAAAGAATAGAGAGATTTCGAATTTTAAATGAGCGAAGAATGTACTAACATCTAGCTGACGCCTTTCTTGCAATTGCACGGATATGTTCATTGGGGGAGAGATCAGAATCATAAGTAATACCGAGGTCCTTGAACGATGATACGATTGGCAGGGAAACACCTCTAATAGAGAATGAATAGCTAGGGTGGCTTCCAATTGTCATTACGACAGTCTTATCAAGAGATATTGTGAGACCCCATTTAATAGCCCAAGAATCCACAGAATCTAGAGCAGATTGAAAGAGGGATACATTGCTTTAGGTATAAAGCTTGACATCATCGGCGTAAATAGTATAATTACAGCCATTGTTTCTGATTTATATCAACAATGTCATTGATATAAATCAGAAACAATAGAGGACCTAGGCATGAACCTTGATAAACAACGCTATGTATGGAAAATGTGGGTAGGTGAGACTGCCTCATCAATAACAACTGACTGCGCTCTATTAGAGAGAAACGAATCGAGAAATCGAAGCAGGCTCCCTGATATACCAACCTTAGAAAGCTTAAAAAGGAGATGCTGACGAGGAACTGAGTCAAATGCCTTGCTAAAGTCTATATATGCAACACTAAAGTAGTTATTGGAATCTAAGATAGAGTGCCAATCATTAAGGGTAGTGAGCAGAGCAGTTGAAACTGAATGTTTTAACCGGAAGCCAAACTGATAGGGAGAGAGGACGGAATTCTCTTCTAGATAGCAAAATGTTCTACGGGCGATCAAACGTTCCATAACCTTAGACAGAGAACATGTTAGAGTTATGGGACGATAATTGGAACAATCCTGACGAGAACCTTTTCGTTTATAAACAGGGCGAATCCAGGCGTGGGACCAAACAAGTGGAATAGTACCATGCATCATAATACGGCTGAAGAGAATAGTGAGAGGAGCAGTAAAAGAGGCAGCCGCCTTCTTAAGAAATATATATGGGATGCGATCGGGAGAGGTAGAATTACGGTTTGGCAACTTAGAAAGGGCATCACCGCAGTGAGAACAACGTGACAAAGTGGGCGGAAA
>CALZFC010000103.1:785000-825000 GCA_945643635.1 Allodiplogaster sudhausi
AGAGAGAGAGAAAAGATTGCCTCACTCTCTCTTTTTCTCTCTCTCCCTTCTTTCCGTCTCTTTCTTTCTCTCCTCTCTCTCTCTCTCTCGTTGCAACCTTTTTACCCCTTTCCGCCCACTTTGTCACGTTGTTTTCGCTGCGGTGATGCCCTTTCTAAGTTGCAACCTTTTTACCCCTTTCCGCCCACTTTGTCACGTTGTTCTCACTGCGGTGATGCCCTTTCTAAGTTGCCAAACCGTAATTCTACCTCTCCCGATCGCATCCCATATATATATCTTAAGAAGGCGGCTGCCTCTTTTACTGCTCCTCTCACTATTCTCTTCAGCCGTATTATGATGCATGGTACTATTCCACTTGTTTGGTCCCACGCCTGGATTCGCCCTGTTTATAAACGAAAAGGTTCTCGTCAGGATTGTTCCAATTATCATAACTCTAACATGTTCTCTGTCTAAGGTTATGGAACGTTTGATCGCCCGTAGAACATTTTGCTATCTAGAAGAGAATTCCATCCTCTCTCCCTATCAGTTTGGCTTCCGGTTAAAACATTCAGTTTCAACTGCTCTGCTCACTACCCTTAATGATTGGCACTCTATCTTAGATTCCAATAACTACTTTAGTGTTGCATATATAGACTTTAGCAAGGCATTTGACTCAGTTCCTCGTCAGCATCTCCTTTTTAAGCTTTCTAAGGTTGGTATATCAGGGAGCCTGCTTCGATTTCTCGATTCGTTTCTCTCTAATAGAGCGCAGTCAGTTGTTATTGATGAGGCAGTCTCACCTACCCACATTTTCCATACATAGTGGTGTTTATCAAGGTTCATGCCTAGGTCCTCTATTGTTTCTGATTTATATCAATGACATTGTTGATATAAATCAGAAACAATAACTGTAATTATACTATTTACGCCGATGATGCCAAGCTTTATACCTAAAACAATGTATCCCTCTTTCAATCTGCTCTAGATTCTGTGGATTCTTGGGCTATTAAATGGGGTCTCACAATATCTCTTGATAAGACTGTCGTAATGACAATTGGAAGCCACCCTAGCTATTCATTCTCTATTAGAGGTGTTTCCCTGCCAATCGTATCATCGTTCAAGGACCTCGGTATTACTTATGATTCTGATCTCTCCCCCAATGAACATATCCGTGCAACTGCAAGAAAGGCGTCAGCTAGATGTTAGTACATTCTTCGCTCATTTAAAATTCGAAATCTCTCTATTCTTTCTCGTCTTTACAAAGTGTATGTTCTACCTATGTATATTAGACTCTTCATCTTAGATTTGGAACCCGTCTTCCACGATGTTTGTCAATCTGCTAGAAAAGTTCAGCGTAGTTATACTAGATCCATTTTTAATAGAGTAGGTAACCCATTACCCTATCACGAACGGCTGAAATCCCTCGGATTCTTATCTCTTGAACATCGCAGACGTGCAACAGATCTAGTCACCACGCACTAACTCTCTCCCTGCACTCCCACTGATAGTACTCTTTCCTTTTCTTCTTCATCAGACACACTCGAGCAATATTAAATGTTCTCTGCAAATGGATAATAAAGTAAGTGGACAAGTAATATAATTAAGTGTGCAAGAAGTTAATGAGCATTTTAAAATAATATATTTCAATATTTAAAAATGAAGTTCTCTTCATTCACAGCAGAGAACGTCGAGTTCCTTCTTCGTCTCAGCGTCCGCTTCGCGCTTCAGTTCCTTCAGGGTGAATGCACACGATTTCTCTGCAGTTCTAATGGCAGCGAAATTCCACTGGAGAAGAAGCTTCTCTGGGCCGACAGTTATAATATCGCCATTCTTAAGGTATTCATTGAGGAGAAGATTAAAAAGCACAAAAAGAATAGTAATTATCCTCGCGCAATATAAATCGACTGCTCAGGAATTCTGCTTCGATGCGATTAGGACAACTCGTTTGATGAAGACGCTGATGAGCAAGGAAGAATACGCTGGCTTGTCGAAGAAGACCAAGATTACGATTCTAGAGAAAGTTGTCAAGGACTCTTAATCAGTAGGGAGAATCTCTCTTCCCTCTTATACCTCTCTTTCTTTAACGCCTATTTTACGCTCTACTATTTCTCTCTCTCTATGTTTACACGTATGTATTGCATAAAAAAATCAACAACAATGATTTAATTTTTATAAACGATTGATAATGGCAACAACTGCGCCAAAACAAGATCAATAAACATTGTACTCTATTTAAGAAATGTAATTATTCAAAAATTCAACAACGCAAACATTTCGTTCAAAATGTTCTTCATTATTAGGAAAACAATTAAGTGATAAATTAGAGATATGAAATTAATGATCGCTCCTTGAGATATGAAACACCACATGAAAGGCGGGAGAATTGAACCTGTCATTGTGATATGGAATAAGCACTTGGTGCAACGTTTGAAAAGCGTAAAATTAAAGAAACACAAGATGTTCCCGTAGGACTTCTCTATGAACGTCCCCTATTGCCAATTGTTAGAGTGAGCTTATCAAATAAATCATTAGGTAGTTTAGCAGTCACAACTTCAATACGAAGAGAGTAATGGAGCTGAAGGAGAGATTGCAGAGATTGCGGAGACGCAGACACAACTTCTATGGCCGTGCAAAGAGCGATAATAGTAGGAGGAAGTGAGAGAGAAGGGGAGGGGAGACAACTTCGGAGCAGCTCCACTGCAGAGACATTTGAGGCAAGGCCAGTGCATTCATCAGCTGAGAAGGCCACTCGGATATTCTGTAAACAATCTTATTTCTTTTCTAAATAATGTATTCAAACAATAAACCAATAAGAAAAATATATTTTTAAAAAACAAATAAGAATAAAGGCTGATTGTGAGGACGAACAATTGAATGTTGGAGACTAGCGGAAACAGCATCTTCCACATGCTCTTCTGGGATGAGTTGAGCATTGGAAATGAAGTGGAAGAGTCTCCGTCTCATGTCCTCCCTCTCGACCACTCGGAGATCTTCTGGGAATGCTTGGGGCGAAGAGTAAGTGAGTAAGAGTCGGCTGGCCAGGTTGCAGCTGCTCTGCAACTCCTCCAGGCTCCGCTTTCTCCGCTTCCTGTATTCTGAGGTGCTCCATGTCGCGGCTCCTCCGCCACCCGCTCCCAACTCCATCTTAGGTTTGCCTTGTCGAACTGCCTCCTGTAAAGACTGTTTTCAAAACTTTTATTTATAAGCGATATACATTGAGTGAAAGGTATGTATGTATGGGGAGATTCAGATTGTGAAAGAAAGGACGAGGGAGCGAGCGGGTGAAAGACTATGAAAGATAGTAAGTACCCGACTCATTCCCTTCTCGACGCACTTTGCGAATCGGCAGGCCTGGCAGCGATTCTTGTTTACTCGGTCGATTTCTTCATTTCTTCTCCTTCAGGCAGTTGTACTGTCGATTCTCCTTTACCGACCGGCGGAAGAAACTCTCAAGTACAAAAATAGTTCAGATACGCGAAGAATGAGAGAAGGAGAGAAAGCGAGAACCAGAAAGAGAGAGAGACAAAAAAAGAAAAAAAACAGATGGAGTGAAGAAGAGAGCAACCTTGCAGCCTTCGCAGGACTGCACTCCATAGTGGTATCCACTGGCCCCGCTGTAGCAGACTTCACAAATCTCTTTCTGGAGAATGTTGAGAGGAGAGCGGAAGGCAGACACTCCGGCAGGCATCTCAACCGTTTTCCTCCTTCTCTCTTCTGCTCTTTGAAGAGTATGCAACTTACAATTAGAGACACTGATTACCTGATAAGGCGTTCCAGACAGGGGATTGAAGAAAAGATGAGGCTGTGATTGGAAGAAGGGGAGATGAGCCAGGCTGAGAAAGGGCGAAAGCAGTGGCATGGAAGTGGAAGGGAAGGAGAAGGGGGCAGAGAGAGGCCAGCAGACATTCGACAAAGAATCAGTGGACGAGGATGTGCTGGGAGCGGAGGAGAAGGTACTGGGGATGGAGGAGGAGCCGGAGGAGAGAGAAGCAGCTCGCCCTCTCTCGTCAAGAAGAGAGGAGACGGAGGGGGAGCCAGAGGAGAGAGAGGTAGCTCGCACTCTCTCATTAAGGAGAGAGGAGACTGAGAAGGAGAAGGAATTGGAGCGGGAAGAGACAGTAGAAGGCGAGGCTGCCACGCTCTCATTGCCCGAATTTCGTTCCTCCAGTTTTATCTTCCCCCTCCCTGGCCATCTCGCCCTCTCTGAGCTTTCCACAGCCCCTGCGCCTTCTCCGCAACTGAAAATTCAAATGATCTGGCGCAGAAGAATGTACAATATCGACGTCCGTGTTAATTGTTGTATAAAGAATGAAGAGCAAAACAAACGAACGTAAGAATCTCCGGGAGTGGAAAGTGACCATGGTTGAATGGCTGGTAGATCTGAGATGACGTTCGATGCCAATTCCAGGCAGAAGAGAAAGAGGTGAGGATGAAGGCGACGTCTCCGACTTCTCGATCGAGGGTGACGACGAGGAGGACATCACGAGAGAACGATTGAGAGAAAGAGGACGAGAGGGAGGAAGAGAGAGAGAGAGAGAGAGAGAGAGAGAGAGAGAGAGAAGAGTTGACAAGCAGCAATGGGCTGATGTCCTTAGACTCTAGCAACCAGCGGGAGCGACCCTGCAATGAGTCGTGGCATGCACGTGCTGAGAATGGCAGATCTTCTTTCTGCTTCTCTGCTCTCTCTCTCTTGTCTTCATACTCACTCTCAGAGTCCTTCTAGGTCAGCATGGCGCAAGAGGGCGGAGTGGATAAGGTCACGAACCGTCATATACGGCCAAGAAGCCTCTCTCTCTCTCTCTCTCTCTCTCTCTCTCTCTCTCAAGATGCCTCTCTCTACTACTCTCTCTGTGTCTACCACATACCTCTCACCCTCTCGATCCCTGTTTCTCTCTCTCTTCATCTCTCACTTATGGCAAATTCAAAAGAATCGTCCACACATGTTTTCGTTTACAACGTTGTAGTTAAGTTCGAGAGTTCAACACCATCCAAATATGAAGCTGCTTGTGATGCCTACTAGGATGTCTTTCATTGTCCAGGGAAACAACTGTAACATGTTGATGATCGTAGATTTGTTGATTTACATATACTACTCGGTAGATTTCTGTTCGATGTTTTCATACGACACTAGCATAAACTGGGGTTTATTTCGCAATTGTGAGGAAACGAAATAAAATTAATGAGCAAACTCGACATATACCAGTAAATCAAAGTATTAAATGTGCTTATATATATATATATATATATATATATACTCTGAAAAAATAAGATATTTATCGAATGTGAATACAAATGCGATGCCATAACGGAAGCAGCAATGTTGATTTCGATCGTGTAATGGTTACGTATGTGGGAGAAGAGAAGTGCGGGAGAAGGTAACCGAACGATAGACAGTCATGAAGATTGGATATTTACGAAAGATGTGGATTTCTGTCGAGAATGGCTGCCTTGACTCTTATCGGCAAGATTCTAACAATAAGGTCTTTTGCCGTGAGCTTGCCTGATATCATTGCGCGACTTGACTAACATGGAGCAAACAAACTGAAAAGTTTGGAATGAATTGGCCGCTTTGGTGAAAAATGTTTATCTAATGTGTTTATCTAATGTCAACAGGAAACTTCAGTGAATTCAACAGTAAACCATCTCGGAAATGCTGCTTAATTTGTTAACCACAAGTATTAAAATTGATTTGTTTAGTAACTGAGGCAGCCTGAGGCGATGCGAAATTTTATCTTGGTGCAGCAGAATCTGTCGACCCAGAGAAGCTTCTGCCCAGAGAAAATTCCGGCGCTCTTCAACCAGCAGAGGATCATTGAGATCACGGAGTCGACTTTGAAACAGTCGACAGCGCATTTCCATAATCTCTACTGAATGCAAAATTCAGAAATATGTTGTTGTCAACTCTCCCACTCTCTTTTCGCAGGGCTTAATAGAATAACTTTAAAAAGCAAATGAAATTTATCAAATTATAGTACAGAAAAAAATAATGCATACAGTCATACGCGTTTTTATATTATTTCAATTAACTTTGACATGTGCTGTCTTGGTTGTCTGCTTACTCTCATCCACGCGAATTGTTCTCATGTCTGTCTCTTTCTTTCGTGCTTTCTCTTTTCTCTATCATGCCATCTTCTCTCTCTCTCTTCCCTAGTTGGCCTCTCTCTACCCTCTCCCGTTAATCTCTGCATCTCTTTCTCTTTCGCTCCACTTGCACACTCTTTACCTTCTTTAATCTCTTAACGCGGTTCATCTGCATTCTATCAACGCGTTCTCATACCATTTTCAATCGCTTCTCATTTAGCCGCATTCTCTGTAAATGTGTACATATACATTGGTCTAGACCTTTTTTTTAAGGAGAGAAGAGCGAAAGAGATGGAAAATGCGGAGAAATTGATACTGAGCAAACCGGTGAAAAGCGCGAAAAATTAGAAAAGAGAAAAAGTGAATTAGTAATCGCTGGAGAAAGTGAATGCCGCTTTGCGACAGTTCTCAAGTTCTTCCGGGTCCATTTCGTTCTGCATCCAAGAGTGAAACTGTTTATTGAATACAAGCCGACGATTCTCGCCTTTAGAAGCCGGTAGTGAGGAACCGTCTGACAAATGTCTCTATTTCCCAGAACCCATCAGAAAGGGATTGAAAAGAGAAGCACAGAACTTGATTAAAGAAAGTATGGTTTGTCTTTTCATCTACAATGACCGTGATGACCATTTAGTAACGATACTATTTATCCCCGCTTAAGAGTCCCACGAACAACCTTTATAGCTATCAAATGCCACCATAACAATCCTTTTAGTAAACGAAAACCATATTCCCCATGCTTTCCGGGGGGATCTGAAGGGATAGTTTCGCGTATTCTCCGCGTGAACATAAATGCCGCCTATTCGGACTGAGGTCGATTAAAAGTGGTGAAATCACAAGTAGTACAAGAAATAAAATTTTTTCCGTTTCGTTCGCGAATTCTTTGTACAACTTGTGATTTCACAACTTTTATTAGACATGATGCAAAATAGATATATTTGAGCGGAGAGTGCGAAGAAGGGATCCCAACTGATCCCCCGGAAAGCAGGAGAAACCCGTGTTCCCTTGCAGTTTTTTTTAGATTTAAAAAAGGCCATTGTGGAAATTCATGCTATTCATATCTTTGCAAATCAGGTGACCTTGGTATTAAGGGCAGTGGTCTCTCACGTATCTCACAATCATTTACTAGGCCAGCATTGGCCAGCAAAGAAGGGAGCAACCGCTCACGAGTAAACCAGTCTCATTCTTGTTCCAATATCAGCATTTCACAATCAGTACATTCTGCCCAGGCCGACACATAAATAACGTTGCCAATACAGGTAGGCTGTAACGGCCCGGCGCGGCCCAACTTCCCAGGGCCCGGGCCGGGCCCAAAAAAAAGTGGGCCGGCCCGCAGCCCCGTTTGGGCCCGACAAGCAAACGAATTACTATATGTTAATAATTCGGAGAAGTGTTCCTTTAAATTGATGAATTAACAAGTGCGAGCGCATCGAGCAACTGACGCTACTGTTGACGAGACAAAGCGATTATTGCAGCCAAGAATGAACATACATATGCAAAAAGGATTTAGTTCCGACGCTGTCTCTGTCGCTGTCTCTCTCATTCGCCTCTTTGCAAATCTCTCCATCACATTTTTTTTTGCCTCCAAGCAGTAAGTTCTGTTCAAACAACACACAACATACGCTTTAATTTGATGATAATTCTCTTCGTCTGAACGAAAAGTGCCCAAACTTCAAATGTGTGAGACTGACAAAAACCAAGAGAAAGGGAGAGAGAGTGACATGTCCCAGGGTATCTCTATCCTCTGGAAGCCCCGCCCTTTGGACGGCGCGACCTGAGGGAGCTCAAGCGCGCGCTGTGGCATTCACCCGGCCTTGTCCGGCCGTAGTCCATCCTCTTCCCTCTTATGTATGTAATTGACATGTCGTATGTGTTAGATATAGATAAACCTTAATCCTTAATGTAAAAGAAACACAAAAAAGCACATATTGGCTGGTTTCTCTGACTATGGAAAAGACAAACCACATTTTCTTTAATAAAGATTTGTGCTTCCTTTCATAATTCCTTTCTGAAGGGTTATTGGAAATAGATACATTTTTTAGACGGTGTATCACTTCCTTCTTCTAATTTCGAGAATCGTTGGGTTGTATTTAATAAACATTCTCACTCGTTGGTGCTGAACGAAATGGACCCAGACGAACTTGAGAACTGTCGTAAAGCAAACGCGAAGCCATTAATTTTCTCACTCGATTTCTCACACATTTCGTGCCTTATCTCTCCTTTCTCTTTCTCTTCTCTCTTGTCCACTAATTCTCTTTTTCTCTTTCTTTATACTGTTTTCCAGTTTTTCGCACTTTTCACCAGTTTGCTCGATATCAATTTCTCCACATTTTCCATCTCTTTCGCTCTGCTCGCCTTGCAAAGTCGGTCTAGACCAATGCATACCTATCTACACATTTACTGAGAATTCGGCTAAATGAGGAGAGATTGAAAATTGTATGAGAACTAGTTGATACGCGTTAAGTGATTAAATAAGGTAAAGAGTGACGGAGTGGAGCGAAAGAGAAAAAGAGGAGGCACAGAAAGGAAGCGGGAGAAGTTAAAGAGAGGCCAACTTGGAAGGAGAGAGATGGCATGATAGAGAAAAAAGAAAGAGCGAAGAAAGAGGCAGATACATATGAGAACAATTCGCGTGGATGAGAGTAAGCAGACAATCAAGACCGCACATGTCCAAGTTAATTGAAATAATATAAAAACGCATATGACTGAGCATCGTCTACTCCATTAAGAAATATGCATTATTTTTACTGTTGTATAATTTGATAATTTTTTTTATCTTTTTAAACATTCTATTAAGCCCTGCGAAAAGAGAGTAGGAAAGTTGTCAACAACATATTTCTGAATTTTGCATTCAGTAGAGATTATGGAAATGCGCTGGCAGCACGAATAAACCGCGGGGGTTCGTCTGATAATTCTGGTCTGTTAAATAAAAGAAAATAGAAAAGAAACCTTCATACAAAATCCGTTTCTTTTTTATAAAAAGGAAAAAAAAAGACGTCGAGCTTGCGTGAAGCATAAGAAGGCTCTTGCCAATGACGTCATCGCTCTTCTCGCGAATCGTTCGCACAAAGTCAATTCCGCCGGGTGATCTTTGCACGCCGCTCAAGTTGGTTCAGATATAAATATATATATATAACATATATTGAAATGTAATAGTTATTTTGTGGTTTTTTATCTTTGTATGTGTTTTTTATCACAATAATTTCCCTGATAAAAACGTATTTTTAGACGATGCCTCTCTACGTTCGATCTGACTCTGATTGGCGTGGCTCATATGGTTGGAGCAGGCATCTACATTCTAACTGGTCAGTCATTGGAAAGGAATTTTTTAAAGGTTTTTGTTCGCAACTTTTTGGTGCACTCTATGTACACTTACTTTTAATTCCATGTTTTAGCCGATTTTTTTCCTTTTCGTTTATCACTTGAACAACTCATCTTGCTCTCTTTCTCACTTTATGTAGCTGTATTCAATTAATTTACAAGTGTAATGCATACTTAGGTATGTCCATATGTGTTAATATGTCATATTATCCTAATAATACGCGCAGCATGACGTTCTCCAAGAGTGAGATATGGTAGAGCTCTTCGGTTCCAGGAGCAGTGCTTCGTAACACGGCGGGCCCTTCCATTGTGCTCTCCTTCCTCATCGCAGGTCTCGCCGCTCTTCTCTGTGCACTTTGCTATGCTGAATTTGGCGCAAGGTTTGCAGCAGATTGCCATTTCTTTTCTTTCGGCATTTTATCGGCTGACCAAATTCTAACAGAAATACTCAACTGAACATTTTGAATATTTGGTTTGAGCCAAAAAAACCCGTCGCTGTTGTTAGAAAGAAGCCAAGAAGATCAAAAATACATGAATTTCTGTGCCCTTCTCTGCACCTTCTGTGTTTCTAACCTTAGGTAGGAAATTGAAAGACAGAAAAAGAACTGCTATATTTGTTTGAGGAGTCATTCATTGAACGTTCCTGCCGAGTTCCTTTTTTTTTATAATAGACTACAATATGAAGACACAACTATGCTGATTTTCTCTTAGCTATACCTCTCTCTAATTCCCTCTCTCGCTCTCCCTCCCCCATTTGACTTCAATAAGACCAAGATTGAAGGATAAAGATCCCAAGAATGAGAATGTTGTCTTAAGATACCCAAAGGCGGGCAGCGCCTACACCTACACGTATGTCGGTTGCGGCGAGATCTGGGCCTTTGTCATTGGCTGGAACATTGTGCTCGAGCAGCTCATCGGCAGTGCCAGTCAGCGGACTTTTCAGAATTCGTTTTTTTCTACATCTTCTTCCTCACGTAAAACAAAATAGTATACAATTAACCATATTTGTACATAAATACATATGTAAATTTGCAAAGAATTCATTAAAACCTAATTAGAAAAGTGATTATGCACACGAAATGTGCTTGAGCAATGGCGCGGTCTTGGTCCGGCTACTTGGACCATTTACTCGGCGGACGCATCAGCAACTGGACCCTTGAGACACTCGGACTGATGGGAGACGTATGAAACACATTTGAAATGAAATTCTAACCATAAAAGCTAATTTAGAACTAATCGTATGTAGTTCTCCGAGTTATTACTTTAGTAACTTAATAGGATGGAAGAAAAGACTACTCTATTATATTGACTCTATAATATTGACTATATAATATTGACTCTAGGAACACTCTCTCCTCGCTCAATACCCTGACTTCCCGGCAGTAGTCATCTGCATTATCGGCGCGGTCGTTGCTGCCATTGGAAACAAGACAAACGTCCGCTTCATCACCTTCTTCTCCGGCTGCAATCTTCTCGTGAGTAATGTTCTTTTCTTTCTTTTTTTGTTTCGGCGGGAAATTCAAATGACCTCTTCTCCAGGTGGTTTCCTTCGTTATCGTCTACGGCGTACAATTCATAGACTTTGGCAATTGGCAAGGAACAATCGCCACGGGCGCCTCGCGCTTCTTTCCCTTTGGCATTCATGGAACAATTGCCGGTTAGTTCGTTCTGCACACCGAACAAATTGTGACATGTATTCTTTGTTCCATCAACAATTTGACCAAAATTGTGACACTGTTGTACATGCGGAATGATAATTGAATGAAGATCAGAGGTGGAAACTGGCCCAACTTTTTTTAGGGCCCAGAATATCTCGGCCCGGTCCGGCCCTCAGATTTCGGGCCCTTGAATTTTGGGCCCGGTGGGCCCGATTTAAAAAAAAAAGTCAGATTATAAATTCTAATTCGCAATTTTCTCATAGAAAAATTTTCTTTTAGCTTCCCGTACACAAGGATTCTCATTTATTTAATTCCGAATCGAAATACGACTCCTGCTGAACTGCAATATTATTGGTGAACGATGAGAGTTCGGTCGGTTATATGCAAGTTTGCTAGCACATTTGCGAAAATCGGGCTCAATCAGGCTCAGGGCCGGGCCCAAGGTTGGGCCCGGCCCGGTTCGGCCCTAGAGGGGCTTGGAAATTTGGGCCTGCCCTCATTTTGGGCCGGGCCGGGCCGGGCTGGGCCGGGCCGGCCCGGGCCTGTTCCACCTCTGATGAAGATGGGGGAAAGAAAAGGGGGAGGGCGAGCTAACGTTGGGAGGTTGTAACATTTTTTTGTGCTGTCGCTAAGTTGTGACAAGCGATGTCACAGTCTTGCTGTGCTGAGGTGCGGCACAGGGCTTCAAAATTGTGACCTCTCATATCCAAAAATAATTTGACATTGAATGTCACAATTTCATCTAACAGAAATTGGGGTGGAGAAATCAGTACAGTATTGTACCATGAAATTGTGACATCCCATTGCAATGTTCTTGGTGTGCGGCTCTAATTTCTCAGTTCTCTCAGCACTTTTCTGTAAGATATACTGCCAACATCCAATAGGCTTGTTATTCTCAACCGTGCTACAGCAAAAATAAATTGGTTACAGGGGCCGCGACATGCTTCTTCTCTTACATCGGCTTCGAGAGCTTGGCTTCAGGCGGAGAGGAAGCGAAAGGCAAATCATTATTTTATTCTGTATTTTATCTCCTAACACGAAATGCATGTACTATAAGTACGGTAGGTGTGAACCATGTGTTCTTGGAAATTTGCCATGATTCTTAGTGGAAAATTTTCTCCTAAAACAAGTGTTGCTTTGAAGATTTATGTTAGGCAAGCTCTGCTTCCAGTAGACGGCGAATCATTAATTTCTGAAGGAAGGCCTTCCTCTTGGCAGATCCGGGCCGTTCGGTGCCGCTGGCTGCGCTTTCGGCTGTCGGCATCGCGACGACGGCGTACGTGCTCATGGCGACGGTGCTCTCTTTGATGACGCCCTTCGAAGAGGTCAGCACATTCATTTATTTTCGTCTTTATTTAGTGTAATCTTTTGCGCGGCTACAAATATTCGAATTAAGAATAAGAGGCGAAATCGTCAACTCCTCGACGCCGCCATTTTTCATTAAAAAAATCCGATCGATAAATAAAATTCGTTATGGTTATTTTGATTAAAACCATTTTTGTTATCTACTGGACGAGAGGTTTCGAACGGTATATATATATATAGCTCATTTCATAACCACGGGGGAAGGCCGATACCATTCTTTTGATAGAGCAGATATTTTGTAATGTCACATTACGAATGATACAAAGTTTGTCTCACCATAAATATTGTAGTAAATAAGAATACATTTCTAAAGGTGCATCCAGCGACGGCTTTCCCGTACGCGTTCGCGCAGCGTGGCGCCGCCTTCGCGCAGTACCTCGTCGCTGCTGGCGCCATGTGCGGCATGTCGGGCAATCTTGTTGGTAAAATTTTTTTTTTTTTGTTTTTAAATCACAATATACTTTATTTATTATTTGTCTAATTGCCTTCTGTGATAAAAGAGATGCCATGCTGAAATTTGTTGTTATTTTGCCCCTCTTACTTGAATAGAAAAGAAAGATAACTTTGTCTTTTCTGTCTCCTAGTTGAGCAGCTCATTCGCGATGCCTCGCATGGTGTACGGAATGGCGAGTGACGGGCTCATCTTCTCGTGGCTCGCCAAGATCCACCCAAAGAGACAGGCAATCGTTCCTTTTATTTATTTATTTATTTAAATAAAAAAATGATATGATATGACTTAAACACTTGGAGAACCATTTACGCAGCAAAAGCGTAGAAGATACGTTGAGAGATCTTTTACATCTGTCGCATTCACTCTTCTTTTATCTATCCTCTCTTTTTACTCCTAGTTATAATAAATAAATTGAAAGCAACAAAATGTTTACAAGTTTTTTCCACAATCAGGGACTGGTCCCGGTGGGTTATTTCTTGTTTTTTTTTTCAAAAATAAAATATAAAAAAACAAGAAATAAGCTTGTAAACTTGTTATCACAAAATGACTAAATATATAGTATCTACCGTAACCTTGCAGACGCCCGTGAATGCCGGCGCTGCCTTCACGATTCCCGTCTGTCTCATGGCGCTATTTCTTGATCTCGAAGCACTCGTTGAGTTCTTCTCAATAGGTTTGCTAATTTAAAAGAAAAATTGCAAAAAATTTTTTTTTCCCCTAGTCATATTATATTTAGATATATTTTTTTTATTGTCTATTTTATTTTGAATTGTTTACCTGTAGAATATCGAGAGAGAGAGAGAGAGAGAGAGAAATGAAATAAATGAAGGAACCCTTGTTGCGTACACGATAGTCTCGTCGAGTCTCATTATCCATCGCTATCGACCGGACGAGATTGAAGAAGGCAAAGGAGATCAGAGAGGTCCGTTTTTTTCTGGAAAAAAAGAACATTTTGATTGCTATAAGCAACCTCAATTTACTGTAGGCCTGCACATTTTCTGTCTCTTGTTTGTATTAAGCTGGGCACCTTCGTCTCCGTCTTCCGTTTCTTTCTCGCATGGACGACTCGCTCCCGCCGGCTCGCTTGGTCATCTACCTTCTCGTCGTGATGCTTGTCTCCGATCTCGCGTTCGGCTTCATCTTTGCCAAGTCGGCCTTCGACGACTCTCTTCGACTGGTTCGTTTAGGGATTATAGACTTACCTTCATGAGCAGAATTGCAAGATATACCAATATATATACATACATTACATACATAAATACATACATACACACAAAAGAAGAGTTGAGAGCGAATGTTCAGATTGTTCTCGTTTTCTTCGGCAGCATCTCTCTCTGCTGCGTGCTGCTCATCGACTGCAATCAGCAATCTTCGACGCTGCTTCCATTTAAGGTATCTTTCTTAATGATGACACTTGAGCAGCCCAACTCTATCTGCCCAAAGTCATTCTCTCGCCCTTCCTCTTCAGGTGCCTCTCGTTCCTTATCTGCCCTCCATCTCAGTGCTCATGAACATTCTGATGATCAGTCATCTGTCGTGGAAGACGTGGCTACGCTTCACTATCTGGATGGTCATTGGTTCGATTTTACATTATCTGGATGCTCATTTTACAGTTATCATATTATCAACAATGGATTTGAATGTCGAGTTTTGTTGGTGTCCGGCGAATATTTATAACAAATAACTTGTTTATTGAAACATTCAGATCTGGAATCATCATGATTCATGCATTACTAATTAAAGATATGAAGTAGTCAATTATATTCTTCTTAGGAATGCTGATCTACATGCTTTATGGACTGCGCCACAGCAAGGAAGGAAAGTTGCGAGAAGAAGCTGCGAGAGGCGCCGTTGAATTCGATGCTAAAGAAGAGGCAATCACGAATGTTGAATGAATTCCTTCATCTTTTCAACATTCCTGATTTACCTCTTTAACGATTTCAGAATGCTAATCATTTGTTACTAAGTTGTTTTTGTTTACTGTTTGGTTATCACATGACGGATGCATATTAAAAAGTACAATTAATTGAGAACAGGTATGCATGCACAATGAAAACAATTTTGTAGTTTTATGGGCGTGCCGGAAACGCCCCGGGCATTTTGTAGTTTGGCGATTTCGGCGAACATTAGTATGATTGCCAAGTGCCCTCCCTCTCTCGCTCTTTTATTTCTTTCTTTCTCTCTATCTCTCTTTCTTCTCTCTCTCTTTCATCGCTCACTTTCATCTCACTATCTATCTCTCTTTTCTCTCGCTTTTCCGTTGCGCGCGGGGGTTGGTGCTTCGGGTCCGTTCAGGATCAAAATATCTCTCTTTCTCTCTCTCTTTCTCTCTCTCTCTATCTCTGTGTGTCTATTTCTAGGTACAACCATCAGTGACGACTCCATCATCACTACAGATCTCAGGTTAACTTAATCATCGACTTTTGCCATCTTTATTTATAGAAAAAAAAATCCGAAAACTCTGGAACGCCGTCTAAAAGTCATTTTAAAAGGATTCTATTTCTCAATTCTATTTCTCTAATTCTCGCTTTGTGGTTGCTCATAGCTCTCTCTCTCTATCTCACTTATATTTCTCTCTTTCTCGTTCCATCTTTGACCCTCCCTTTCTGTCTCACCTCTCTTCTCTCACCCTCTCTCTCTCTCTCTCTCTCTCTCTCTCTCTCTCTGTCTCTCTTCCGCTCTCTCCCTCTCATTCTTTCCCTCTCTCTATCTCTTTGCTCTATCCGTCCCTCTCGCTCTCTCTACTTTCTCTCTCACTCTCTCCCTCTCTCTCTCTCTCCCTTGCTCTAGGGACCCGGTCGTCCTGTGGAGCCTGGCGTCCCTTCCCCAAATAAGACCCAACACGATTGGCGTCGATGAGCAAGTAGAATGAACGGCTTCAAGGAATCATTCATATCTTCTATTGAAAATCCATAAAGATACTGTAAAGCATCACATTGTCAGATCCTGAACTAACAATAAATTACATTTGAGATTAAAAGCACGAAAAAATTGTCAAAGCCCACACACAAGAAAAAAAACCATTACGTCTAGGAGTACCGGCAATGGTTTTATCTTTTAAACTCCTTCCGAAGAGTTTAAACACTTAAAATGAGGACCTTATAACTAGCCCTTCATATCCACTTTTCTAAAAACTATTACGTCCCGTATTCACTGGTCAAAAACCATTAAATTCTGCTCGGCGCATATAACATTACATGATATGCATTCGAACGGAATACACATAAAAGTGCGCCATCCAATTGTATTTCAACAATCAACGGAGCATTTGCTCTACTGCCGAATATGCTTGGTTTGTCTAGAAATGTTTAAAACCATTTTGTCGGAATTTAGATAAAATGATATCAATTTGTGAATTAAATAAATATCTTAATTATATTAAGAGAGCCTCTCCGTAAGGGCCGAGGTGGCCCTGCCCCGGGGGAAAGTGTTGGATTTTGGTAACCAAAATTTTATGAGGAGTACCCACTTGCATTGTAAAAGAAATAATGGAGTCAAATTTGTTATAAAAAAATTTTTCTTGCCAGTGGGTGCAAAAGTAAGACAAATATTTGAGTGTCTATAACTTCCTTAAAACTTAATATTTTTCAGTTTTCTTTTTTTTGTTTATTTCTCATTCGAATACACACAAAAACGTAATAGGAAGTGTTTTTTTGAAAATTTCATTCTTGACCAGTTTTAGGCATTTTTCTGTTTCCGAAATTGGATTTTTGGACATTTCAACTATTTTACGGCATGCGCACGGGCCAATGAATAGTTTATTAGAAAGAGGAGAAAAAACTATACAAGATGTGTTCTTATGAAGAAAATCGAATAATATACATTTTACGAAATTTTGACTTGAACCTGGTGCACTCGCGTTTTTGCTCGTTGGGATGAAACTGTATAATTTTTTTCAAAGAATTGTTTTCGGGATAATATCGATGTCGATATATTAGCCATTAAATTCTCTACCAGAAAAGGTATCTATCACCGATATACGTATTACTTTGGGACTCAGAGAATGCAATTATATGTTTTTCGAAAAAAAAATAATTCAATGATAACTAATGAAACCCTCATTTTTAGTCCACAGAGGTAGCCAGTCGGAGCAATTCTCCATATCATAAGATAGAGCGAAGAATTCTGCATAACATATTCCCTTTTCGAGCAATTTGAAGGATATACATTTCCTTTTTTCTATCAATATAGAAGTCTTTCCACGTCATGCAAACGACCCATGATATCGAAAGCGTATTCAGCGATCCATAACTTTGCTCAATCTTAATATCAGAAAATCATAGGTATATCATCTAAGAGCTCTTACAGAGATCTTCAAATGCTACATACATACCTTTATTGAAATATTTATATCTCTATGTAAAATTTCGTTCTGTACTTTTAGAAGGCTTAAAAAACTATTTTACAAACATTTCCGCATTTCAAAACATACTTCATAAGAAAGAGCGTGAAATTTGCTACAAGAAGAACCCCCTTCTATAAACTTTCAAGTCTATAATGTTCTGTTATAAGTTATAAGAATAGGGCATCAGCTTAGGTTAGCACAATTCTTCAACGTAAAAAAAATATTGGAATATTCTAATTCGAATAACCTAAACAATGAAATTCTCGGGCTAAAGGATAGCGGCGGTACTTTACCTATTCTTATAACTTATAACAGAACAATATAGACTTGAAAGTTTATTGAAAGGGGTTCACCTTGTAGAAAATTTCACGCTCTTTCTTATGAAGTATGTTTTGAAATGCGGAAATGTTTGTAAAATAGTTTTTTAACCCTTCTAAAAGTACAGAACGAAATTTTACATAGAAATATAAATATTTCAATAAAAGTATGTATGTAGCATTTGAAGATCTCTGTGAGAGCTCTTAGATGATATACCTATGATTTTCTGATATTAAGATTGAGCAAAGTTATGGATCGCTGAATACGCTTTCGATATCATGGGTCGTTTGCATGACGTGGAAAGACTTCTATATTGATAGAAAAAATAAAATGTATATCCCTCAAATTTCTCGAAAAGGGAATATGTTATGCAGAATTCTTCGCTCTATCTTATGATATAGAGAATTGCTCCGACTGGCTACCTCAGTGGACTAAAAATGAGGGCTTCATTAGTTATCATTGAATTTTTTTTTTCGAAAAAACATATAATTGCATTCTCTGAGTCCCATGGTAATACGTTTATCGGTGATAGATACCTTTTCTAATAGATAATTTAATGGCTAACATATCGACATCGATATTATCCCAAAAAACAAAGCTTTGAAAATAATTATACAGTTTCATCAAAACGAGCAAAAACGCGAGTGCACCAGGTTCAAGTCAAAATTTCGTAAAATGTATATCCTTCGATTTTCTTCATAAGAACATATCTTATGTAGTTTTTTCTCCTCTTTCTTATAAACTATTCATTGGCCCGTGCACGTGCCGCAAAATAGTTGAAATGTCCAAAAAACCAATTTCGGAAACAGAAAAATGCCTAAAACTGGTCAAGAATGAAATTTTCAAAAAACACTTCCTATTACGTTTTTGTGTGTATTCGAATGAGAAATAAAACAAAAAAAAGAAAACTGAAAAATATTAAGTTTAAAGGAAGTTATAGACACTCAAATATTTGTCTTACTTTTGCACCCACTGGCAAGAAAAAAAATTTTATAACAAATTTGACTCCATTATTTCTTTTACAATGCAAGTGGGTACTCCTCATAAAATTTTGGTTACCAAAATCCAACACTTTCCCCGGGGCAGGCGCCCATTGAGCGCTGCTTGAGCCTTACAGAGAGGCTCTCTTAACTATTCAACTGTTCAGATAGCTTCGAAAATGGCGGTGATTCGGCGTTTGTCGAACTCTGTTTTAGCTGCGGTTCTCATCTTCATCTTCTTTCCGTCCGCCGCAAACGCATTCTTTGGTCGGTTTTAATTTCGATTCAAGAAAAGCCTAGTCTTCTCATCTTGGCCCCGGCCAACGATGGTTTTTTGGGCAGATTAGGGTTACATATGTCTTTCGTATTTTCGCCTTTGAAATTAGTTTATGTTAATTTGCATCCTTTTTGTGTGTTGATAGACTCTCTCTCTCTCTCTCTCTCTCTCTCTCTCTCTCTTGCAATTAGAGACCCTCCTATTCAGATTCAACCGAATCTTAATCATAATTCTTGGATGTCTTTTCCAAAAAAAGCACGGTATGACGAATAGCAAATAAAAGGCAGAAGAAAAGATAAGTCTTTTCTCTGAGGCCCATTTCCATCCTCAATCCACAACATTCGCAGATTCCTGCTAGTGCGGGGCGATTCCGGCGGCGACTGGCACGACGGGCAGCGCGAACTGCCAGACTGGCGCGACCTGCGATCCGAGCAAGCTGCGAGAGGACAACGCCTGCACCGTCTCCTGTCTTCAGCCATTCGCGCAGCCGGTTGTTAGTCGAATAAAGAACATTTTCTCACTATTAACCCACTGTATCACACTCTGCCTCTCCCTCTCTCTCTCTCCCTCCTTCCCACTCTCACTCTCCCTATCTAGTTTCTAATTAAAACATAAATTATTTTGCAATCATTTTTGCATATCTTCTGCATGAAGAGAACCACCACGATGTTTGCATATGATCATGGAATTGTCAGACAGCCAAGTAGCGTAGAGAAAACGTACAAAGATAATAGTAGAGCCTGCACAGATAAAAAAAATGATGCTGAGTCGTCGCTGCAGTACAAGAGCGCGCTTTCGTGGTTGACAGCGGACAAGATTAACTGTTCGACTGGTAACTTCTATGCGAACAACAAGATGATCAATCCGACAGCGCTCAACTGCAAGATGCTTCCACGTAAGCATGGAAATGTCATGGAATGCTCAAATATCTCGGTTTTTTTTTAGGATCTTTTAATTTTTGGGAGCTTTTGATGACGCAACAAGTTGGTACATTCATATATTGTAAACAACCGATTCAGGCTGCGATCAGTGCGCATACACCATGTCACCCATGTGTCCGGCCGGCTACTCGTGTGCGAACTCGTCGCTGCTCGAGACGAACCCGTACACCAACTGCACGACGTTGCGCTGTCCGAACGGCTACACCGGATCGGTCGGTTTTTGTCTTATTTCGTCACCTTGCTATTAAGATTCTGCGCATATTCATTTCGGTATTCATTTCAAGATATCGCAGCTTCACACTTCAAAAAGGCATCGTGTGTGCAGACACGACGATTCTACAAGTTTAGGTGACACGCTCGGACGGAACGGTCGCCCGACTTGATTCGACACTCACGTGCACCTCTGTGAACAATCAATGGAAGGACTATGCCGGGACGTCTTATGCGAATCTCAAGCTCACATGCGCCGTCTTTGGTTCGTTGCATCAATCAAGGAGCGAGAAACTCAAGCAGGCACTCGCGCCTTTTTGCCTGACACAAAGGCGATAGAACATGTGACAAAGAGGGACTTGAATGGTCAGGAAAATTCAAATATATTACTGCTTAGTTTCCTGCTCCTTTAAAGTCTCAGCAACGATGTGTCTCATTTTCGATAATTTATATGTAGATCAGACCGCAGATCTCAGTTTATAGATATCACTAATAGCCTTTTCCGATCTCCACATATGTGAATATCGTAACTGTCACATCTAACATAATTCAAATTAGGCACCCACCCACCGACTACACCTACGAGCACGACAACGACGACTTCAAGTAACACTTTCATTGTTTTCTCCTTCCCGATAACATTGAATCATGAAAGCGGGGACTATTTCTGTAACAATCGACTGCACAATTGTCATAATGAGTGTATATTTGATTGTTCACAAAACAATGTCTTTATATTCTGCCAATGATCAATCAAATTAAGAAATAGCTGATAGTTCATTCTTTCTAGCCACCACAACAACGACCATGACGACGACAACAACCATTACGGGTATATGTTTTCGTTGCTAAATCTATTTAAAATTGATTGAAAATTGACAACAACCTTGAAGACACGAGACCACACACACAGCGCAGATAGTTCAGAGCTATTTGCTCGCTGCGGATAGTTCAGTTCGATAGTTCGCCCTCGCCTAACTATCATGCCAACCGGCAGCGAACTATCAGGGTCAAAGCGAACTATTGCCAGGTCTTCTTACGAATAGCTCGCTCCTTCCTCTCGCCCTGCCTATGCTTACAGCCCAATATAAATGGTCAGTCGAAATAGGTCGCCTGATATAGGTTGCGCTATATCTTTTGGGCAAATTGCCTGTTTCGGAACTGTGGCTCGCTGAATCCCGCGGCTTCTGCAGTTCACTGAGGTTCGGCCTGCTACAGCATGATGGGTAGTTTTTTTTGTGAATAACATAGATCGTGATCGTAATAAAATGAAAGATGTTATGTGTGGAATTATAGCCCGACTGAGGAGGCGAGAAGAAGCAGATGAGCAATGTTCGGCCTCATGGAACTATCCCATCATACTATCCAGCTCTCTTTAACATAACTATCGAAAGTAGCATGAGGGTGGACTATTTAGTTCCACGGCCGAAGGCCAACTAAATAGTTCAACCCTATAGTAGTGCGGCCTCCTATGTGCAGAAGCAGAGCAATGCATTGAAATTAAATTTTCTAATATTGTTGGCGCAATTGGCATCAGAATTGCCAAATGATGATGAGGATGACTGTAGATGCATATTGCAGCAAAATGTGGTTCGTGCTTGTCCATGGCGTGAGATGACAGTGACATTTGTCTAATCTAAGTAATTGCCCCTTCATTGTTCGTCAAAATCGGAAGAAAAAAACTGCGGGAACAATAATCGATGCTACATATCTTCCTAGCTGCTGCAACCTAAACCACTTCAAGAACCTCCAATACACTACCGCCGAGACAGAATGTTTCCCAAAGAATTTTGGAAGATTTAAATTTTGTGATATTTTATGAAACGAGAAAAGTCGGTATATTCCTGTTGAAGAGAGTCTTACTGAATGGTAGCCCGCCTTTAGTGCCGAATTGCGGCGCGTGCAACGCCACCAATCCCTTTATGGGCGACGGCGAAATGCCATTGGCGCGCTCGCTAAGTACGCTGGGGTGTGATTTCTTCGCCTGTGATCCAGCCGTTTCGAACATGGCCGATGCAGCAACAGTTTGTGATCTATGATCTTTGTCTTTCATCCTAGATCCACAACCATACGGTATCGTTCTTACAATCAGCGTTAGCATTTCATTATAAGCTAAAACAGTCAATTGCCAGAAAACGACCGAATACTCTGGCTACACATGCGACAGTCGAGATACGACATGGAAGACGCCTGATTTGATGACCCCGGTTACGAGCGTCGCTTGTGGTTAGGAATACGATACTGTAAGTTGCTAATAGTTTTTTTTTCTTTGAATAATTTATTAACAAATATATTCTTGATTGTATAAACTTTCTTTTTAGTGAATTGCACTTGTCCGGTCATTCAAATATCCGATGGGAATGGCATCTGACCTTTTGGGTCCTTCTGCTATCAGCCAAAAATCACCAAGTGCGACATCCGGTGCGTCGACGATGATACTCTGATCGAATACGTCTGTTATTTTTTCGTCTCTTTTTTGACAGAATATTTGCTACAAATGTAGCAATTGTTTGTTTTCTTATCCAGTTTTTCTTCTTTAAATATTTTTTCCATCCCTTCCCCGCTTCAGACGGTTGGCTCGACGACTTGGCCGACCCACATTGTGGGGTTCCCGGTGTGCGGGCTGAACAATATGACGAGCCCAGCGACCTCTGGCGTGCTTCTCTTATGCGTCAATCCAGGTGACATAATAAACTGCTATTGAGCATATAGTACGTTTTATGTTGGAGACTAAAATCTTGCTCGATTTCTCGATCGCTAAATTTATAATTTCCTCTTTTTCGATTTCTTGATGAAACGAAAAGTTAGTATGTTCTAAATCGTGCGAAATTTCGACGCACCGTTAAATTCGGAAGAATTTAACGGTGCGTCGTTAAATTCTTCCGAAAAAATTCAGTTTGCAACGTCTGATGTGCACGATAAAACATATCGGCCAAAGTTCGATTTTTTTTCCAAAGTTCTGTCGTTGGCGACCGAACCACTGCCTCCGGTCCCGGAATGCGCAAAGCTCGCCGAGTTGGTGGGCGTGGCGGGCGGCAGCTACGCGGACATCCGCTACTTCTTCAACCCGTATCTCGGCGAATATACTGCAACGTGCGCTAATGGCATCCTCGTCACAAATGTTAGCAATTCCGCAGGTTTTTTTTTAATAATGATACAAATTTTTTTTTACTTTTTTGTACTTGAATTCTTGACCACCTTCTAATTCGCAAAGTGCAAGCTAAATTGAGCTTTGATATTTCGAAACTGGCCAAGCCTACCTAGTTTTAGAGTTTTCCAAATTGAGCTATGATAGTTCGAAAAAGCCCAGCCTTGCTTTAACTTTTTTTTTCAAATTGAAGTACGATTTGTCGAAGCTGGCCTTGCCTCCTAGCTTTCTTCTTTTTCAGAGCGGAGCTCCGCTGTCGGTTAACAATCTGGCGCCATTCTACGCGTCGTGCACCGTCAGGGGTGCGTGGAGGAACGTCGAATTTGACGAGGCTGTTGCTACGGTAAATTAAAAAATTATATTAGCGTCCATGGGGAAGAAGTTCTGTAAAGAAGCACAAAAGTCAACAATTGTTATCTATTTCAAATTTCCTGATAATTGAATTCTCTAATTGTATGTCGATTGCTCTCTCGCATTTGTCAGGCAAAAAGGCGCGCTTTAAGAGAGCCTCTCTGTAAGGATCATGGAGCGTCTGACCCGGGAATTTTTGTTTTCTTTTACTTTGAAAACTTTATGAGGGATGTAACTGCTATTCATGACAAGGTTTGGTATTCATGAATAGCAGTTACATCCCTCATAAAGTATTCAAAGTAAAAGAAAATAAAAATTCCCCGGGTCAGGCGCCTATAGAAGCCTCCTTACAGAGAGGCTCTCTTAATCTTAGGCGACATGCTCGACCGACGTCGCCTTTGCTTGTGGCGCTTGCTACTACAATGGCCTGGGAAACGGCTCAGCGATCGATGACACAGTCTTCAAGTTTGTCACTTCTGCCGGTGCTTGCTACGCGCAATGCGTCAACGCCGCCCAGTCCATATCATACACTATGGTACAGAATAATCCCATTTCTAAGAATTTCATTTTTCTCCATCCTCGTTTATTGAGAATTCAGCTACTCAAGAGTCAAACAGAGCTTACATTCCTTCTTTGCAGTCCTCGGGCGAGGCCGGAACGGTAAAGTCAATCAGATGCTATCAGGACGTTTTGGCGGCGCCCATCGATGAAGGAGCAATCGACCGAGTCATGACCATGACGTGCGTATAAAATACGACGAAATGAGTAGTTATTTGTCTCCCAAATTAGCCCCATATTTAGACTCTGTCGCATCGTTGAACTGATACTAAAATGTGCATATTAAACAATATCAACTAAGAATATTGCTTCTTCGTCATTGTAGCTCTTATTTAAAAAGATGAAAGAGTAGTGTTAAAGTTGTGAAAGACAACGTTATTGAGTTACTATTACGTTATAAAAGAATGCAAAGACATGAAGAAAGTGTTGTTGATCCACACCAATTCCTAACCATTTTAGAAGTACTGGATATAATTTTTTTCCAAAAATCTGAATTTTTGCTTCCAGAACATTTGTGAAAGGTTGCAAGTTGATTTGACTGTGTGGCAATAATGTGATTTTCCTGACTTCTTCGATTCTGAGCTTTGACGATTCTTTCGTTCTTTTAATCTCAAAAGTTTTCTCAGAAATTTATTGTCGAGTTCTGGATCTGACAATTTGATGCTTTACAGTATCTTTATGGATTTTCAATAGACGCCATGAACGATTCCTTGAAGCCGCTTTGCATTCTTCTTGCTCATCGACGGCCGACGGGCGAGGGCCAATCGTGTTGAGGTGGCAAGACACCAGGCTGCACACGGGGGCCCTAGAGAGAGAGAGAGAGAGAGAGAGAGAGAGAGAGAGCAAGAGAGACAGAAAGAGCAAGAGAGAAGCAAGACAGAGGAGAGACAGAGGGTGAGAGAGTGAAGAGAGAGCCGAGACAGAAAGGGAGGGACAGAATGAGCAAAGGAGAGTCAAATGGAACGAGAAAGACAGCGTGAATTAGAGAAATGGAAGTGAGAACGAGAGCTGTGACTAACAACAACTCCGTTCCCGCCACCCAGTTCGATGTTGATGTTCACTTCCTGGAAAATTGGGTTTTAATTACCGTATTTTTTTTCTATTTCTTCCGCGCGGGATGTCATTGACTAAAAGTTTGATTTAAAAAAATTTTTTCTTAAAAAAAGAGATCTTGAATGAATCAATCAGCGCATCGTGAAGAGCATCCCATGAATCCAGGATCCTTTCGAAGTGCGTCTCGAGCCGGGTATTAGGCTATTAGGGGGTCTCTTAGGGAGTCTTATATGATGTTAATGTTTTTAATTCCATTATAAAATAAATAGAAACCTCATTGCCAGCCACGGTGGTGAAAGCGGACGAAGCGAGGAGGAGGAGTAGCAGCGAGAGAAGAGCAGCCATGCCTATGAAAATATAGAGAAAACAATAATACATACTCACATTTTCTTTTTTTTTCATTATTTAGGTTAGAATTATATAATAATAATTAATAATATATATTTTTATTTGAGGCACATTATCCTTAAAAAAATTAACTTGCTTACAACATGATTGTGCCTATGCAAGTGACCATGCTAAATGATGCCTAACAATAGCAATGATGAAAATTACAGCGGAGGCTTCGCTTTTATATCATTTAATTAACGACAGAAGCAGCACGCATGAAGCAATAAATGGGATAAGGGAAGTATGAGTGAGAGTGGAAGAGAGAGAAGGAAGACTGTGAGAGAGAGACGGGATTGAATGAAAGAGAGAGTGAAAGAGCATGAGAAACTGGGAGAGCAAGAGAGAGAGAGAGCAAGAGAGAGATAAAGAGAGAGAGAGGGAGAGAGAAGGAGAGAGATTAAGAGAGAGAGAGAGAGTAGGCGGGAGAAACATAGAAAGTGAGATAAAGAGAGAGAGAGAGAGAGAGAGAGAGCAAGAAAGAGAGGGCGGGAGAGAGAGAGAAAGAGAGAGTACGAGAGAGAGAGAGTGAGAGAGTGAAAGAGAGAATATGTAACGTTATACATGCATGCAGGTGGTGTTGAATGATGCTAAAGCAGGAGAAGAGCAAGAATCTACTAGAGAATCCAAAGAGAAAGGCGGCTATCGCAATCGGGCAATAAAGACAGGCTTCTTGAACAATTCTGTCGTAGATTGTTGATGAGCCTCCGGAAGCACGAAGAAGTGACAATTCGTCTGGAAATGGCTCAAGTTGAACGACATCAAATTGAGAAACAACCGAATGTATACAAACATACATATGTACATATGTATATCTTATTATGTAACTTTGTTCTAAAGCAGGGCCATGTTTGAAAATAACTATATTTTTGCACCAATTATTTCGTCATCTTGGGAAGGTAGTCAAGATTCATCCAAAAATATACTTATCATCAATTTTGAAAGTTTCCACTTTTATAAACTGCCAAATAATGATAAAACAACGATGCACAAATAGTGTCTTTCAATTTGTACTTACTGCGCTTATTTCAAAGGTACAGATTGACTTCCAAAGTATATCGAGCATATTCCCAGAGACATTTATTTAATAATCGTGTTCACACTTTGAGAGTCTTTTCAATTGTTTCAAAAGTCCCACAGTGCTCTTCTTCTTCTTCTCTTTTCTTTCTTTTCCAATATTCTCATCAAGAAGTTTCACGTTTGTTTCCTAATTGAAGCATACCGTTGGTATTCCGAACTAAAGGCTCCGCATAACTCGGCTGTTATTTACTTTCTTTTGATCTTCAATTGATCAACTCATGCTTGAAAATAAATATTTAAAAAAAACGGAGAAATTCAATATGTTGTTCTCATGCGGAACAATGCAAAGATCTAGGTTTAAAGTTCGATTCTTTCAACTCATATGCAAGTACAAATATATATGACGCGATTTGCGAGAGAATCGAAATGGCCGGGGATCCGGCCAAAATCGACCAGCTTGGATTTTCTTCAAAAGTTCCTTATAGGGGTTTTCTGATATGAGTAATCGATTGGAAGTGGTCTATGTATCGGAAAATGCCGTTTTCGTTTGATATGAAGGCTTGAAATATGGAGCTCGCCGCGCAGGGGGGCGAGTTGGATGCACGTCTGGGATCATTGCGTCGCACGTTGTGAAGATATATAAACGAAAATTTACATCTCAACAGCCAAGATATTGTTCTAAACAATAAAAAAAGAAAAATTTGAAAATTTCCCACTTTAAAGAATTTATTGACGTTGAAGTTTGAGAGGGCGCAGACAACTTATTTCTCATTTTACCAGAACCAAACCTACACAGGATTATAGAGCTTGAAAATAGCTTTCGAACGCACTATAGGATTTAGAAAACTTAGGAACTCTTTGATGTTTCCTTCTCGATTATTCCGATGCGGCAGTACAAATCAGAAGGTCCGCAGATTAAAAAAGGTGCTTAAAAATCTTTTCACACGTCCAAACATGAACTATAAGAAAGAGCGTGAAATTTGCTATACGTTGTCCTCTTTCAATAGATTTCAAAGTCAGCAATTTTTTTTTTGTTATAAGTCAAAAGAATAAAGCATCTGCATGTAACAATTATGCAAGAAAAGGCGCAGAAAAAAATGGAATATTCTAATTCGAATAACCTAAAAAAAATTAATTATTGGGCGGAATGCTGGTGGCACTACCGACCCTAATTTTATGGCTGATAACAAAACATCGTAGATTTGAAACTTTATTAAAAGGGGTTCATCCTGTACAAAATTTCACGCTCTTTCTTATGATTTATTTTTCGAATTGCGGAGATGATTTTGAATGGCTGATTTGTACTGCCCCGCCGAAATAATCGATCAGGAAACATCAAAGACTTCCAAAGTTTTCTAAATACTATAGTGCATTCGGCTCTATACAACTATGTAGGTTTGGTTCTGGTAAAATGAGAAATAAGTTGCCTACGCTCTCTCAAACTTCAGCGTCTATAAATACATTAGAGTTGAAAATTTTCAAATTTTTCTTTTTTTATTGTTTAGAGCAATATCTTGGCTATTGAGATGTAAATTTTCGTTTATATATCTCCACAAAGTGCGACGCAATGAGCCCAGACGTGCATCCAACTCGCCCCCCTGCGCGGCGAGCTCCATATTTCAAGCCTTCATAGGAAACGAAAACGTCATTTACCGATCCTTAGACCACTTCCAATCGATTCCTCATATCAGAAAACCCCTATAAGGAACTTTTGAAGAAAATCCAAGCTGGTCGATTTTGGTCGGGTCCCCGGACACTAAGCTTCATTTTGATTCTCTCGCAAATCGCGTCATATATATATATCTGTACGTATGTAGGTAAAAGGATGTCAGTCGAACACAATGGAGCATTAAGAAGAGGAACGTGAATGGATTGACTAGATCTCTGAGGCCCTTTGATTCCGGGGCTGTGTGTGATTGGATTGAGAGAGTTGTGAGTGCAGCGTGAAAGGGGCGGCGGAGGCCGTGCTTGAGCTGGCCAATGCTTGCACGATCAACGACACTTTGTTCGATCGGCCACACGAGACCAGCAGCATCAGAGAATGCTGGACTGCGCGGCGAACCTGTAAGGAAGAAGGAAAAAGCATTATGCATATGAAAGTGACCGCGCGGACACTGCCAAAATCGACCAATTTACTTTTTTTTATCAAAAGTTCTTTTAAGCTGCTTTCGGCGAATCGATTAGACGTTGTCTAGGCATCAGAAATCTGCCTTTTTCGTTTGCTATGAAATTTTAAAATATGGGAATTAACTAGCCAAGGTATTGTTCGGCGTACATTTAAGAGAGCTATTTGAATAACTCGCAAATCTATGTGTCTATGTATATTATTTTAAATTATAAAAAGGCATAACTAGTATCTTAAAATCCATGTAAATTACTTTGCCGGCCTACCGCAGAGCTGAGCCAGAGCAAGAACACGAGCGAGGAGAATACGGACAATTCGTTGATCCAGGCCACCTGCAAACACTTGGATGTACTAATAATTTATTTACCAATATAAATTTTGCTTAATTTACATCAAAAAAATAATAATAATGCTACCACACTTTCATGACTATTTTTCATGGGTTCAAAAGCACCTAGAGCAATAATGATGCAATACAGTTTTGATCGGGAATCGAATCCGGTTCATTGTAAACTACTGTATGCCTTGCATATTTTTGCTGAATACAGTAGAAAAGGTGTACAATAGAAATTTCTCTGGAAAGAAGTATTTCCGAAAATTCTCAAGATCCAATACAACCCATAATAAGAAATTTAAAATCTAAAGAAATGTTTTTGTTGTTCTCTTCCCCTCGACAGCTCTTCGCGATGCCATCGAACTTGCTTATATGAATATCTTCAACAACGCAACCATCAACGTATATTCATTTTCTTCAAACAAGAATAACAATGGCATGGTAAATCAACAACAAAACAACATATTTACTTCTTCTCTGCCACCTTCTTGTTCTCCGAGATCTTGCAGAGGAATTCGCTTCTCTTCGTTGCGATCCTCTCCTCGCGTCTCTTGCGCCCCTTCTTGTTCTTGTCATGACGCGCCTGGGTCTGGTCACTGAATAATCACTTAAGTGTATCACCCAAAACCAATAAACACAATAAATTCAAAAGCCTTTTAATGCCGCTTTAATAATACTAATTAAGCGTTAAACATTGCTTGTTGACTTTATTAAAACAAAGAAACAATGCTGGAAACAACCCAAAAAAAATCCCTGAGAAGTAGGAATAAAAACTGACGCAAGCTGTTTGGAGCGGGTGTTCTCGATCTTCTTCTTGAAGATGAACTCCATGGCGCTTACCGAAACCCGTGTGACGTCCCTGCAAATGGGGTGGAGGAATTGATATTTTCCATTTTATATGAAAATTTAAAAATAGTTCTTATGGCCCACACTTTGCTGTTACTTTGATCCCGACTGCTATACATAAATCATTGTCAGAAGCAAAAAGCGTTGCCCCAATGTTGTGCAATCCCTGCTGCGTCTAATTGCGCAATGATGTGCAATATCTCAATAATATTTCAGAGCGGAAGCCAATGTTGTGCAACATCTGTTTTTTTTCAATAAAAAATAAATAAATTAACTAAACTAGTAGGTTAAAAGATCGTTTCTTAAATGAGAATAGGCCATGATTCTATATATTACGGTAACTTATCCAAATGAAAACGAATCAGTTGTTAAATAAAAGAATGAGTGTGGCAAACCTTCTTGTCGATTGCAAGGAGGTCGGCGAGGGCTATAGATATAGAGAGAAAGAAGATTAAAAGAGAGAAAAGGAGCGAGTGAGAGAGAGAGCGAGAAAGAGAGAGAGAGAGAGAGAAGGGTAAAAGAGAGAAAAGGAGCAAGCGAGAGAGAGAGAGAAGCGAGAGAGAGAAAGACAGAGAGAGAGAGAGAGAAGAGTAAAAGAGAGAAAGGGAGCGAGAGAGAGAGAGAGAGTTATCCGTCCGCAGGCCGCTCTGACAGCCGCGGCCGTCTTCGGGGGCACCCTTCTCTCCTTGCCAGCCCACGCTGCACTAATCGCCGGTGTCTGCGTAGCATCTGCCGTCTCCTTCTTCGTTGTGGAGAGGAGACTTCAACGTACGAACACGTTCATCTTGGTATAAATACATACCATATTCTTCATTTTTAAAGCATATATAAGCAACTAGCTACTATTCAAAGATGGACAAATTGCTGTTTATCTCACCGAACCATAAGTCGAGCTTCATTTCAGATGCTGAGAAGAAGCCGTCGCAAGGGCACGAATAGTATGCGGAATACTTGAAGCATGGTGCGAGAGGAGGAGTTTCAGACTGATCTCATTATCATTCATAAGCGCCGTTAAATTTTATTAAAAAAAAATATAAAATATATATTTATATAAAACAAAATAAATTTTTTTCGTTTAAAAACTCTAATTTTCCGCTTCAAATAAAGATTCATTATATAAAATTTGCTATTGGGGTCTCCATGCTTCGTATTCAAGATTATATCGACCTCCGTTGACACATTTTGCTATCGCATAGATTTCCTGGCGAATCCAATTATCATGATCATACTCGAAGGTCTCTTCCGTCCGTCGGCTGAAGCCGCAGAGAGTGCTTTTCGTTGTTTCCTGAGCGTTCTCCTCTGATAATGAGCATGAGCCATTGTTAAAAATAAAAACACTAAAAATTATTTTATTAAAAATTCTTTTTCACATGTCCGCAATGTTCTTCGCAGAAAAACTATCCGCCAACTTGACGGATGGAACTCAAGGAAGTGCGTTTTTTAATGACTGCGAAATTGTTTTAAAAAATATTTCCCTTCTTATGCTGCTTCGAGCACACCTGAAGAGTTCGAGTTTAAGAGATAGGGAAGTGAGGAGGGGATGAGGGGATGTCAAAGACAAGTGATGGTAATCGCTCGATTACGGTCACATGCACCCAAATGGAGCCCGCAAGAAGGAAGACAAAACGAGCGCAGATTGAAAAGTGAAGCTTTTTGCTTTTTCTTACTTTGTCTGTTTCTCTCTCTCTTCTCTATTTCTCGCTCTCTCCCTCTCTATTTTTCTCCCTCTTTCCTTTCACTCCTTTCTATTCTCTCTCCCTCTCTCTCTCTATCGTCTCTCTCTCTCTCGCTGGCAAGTTATGCACACCCTTTCCCTCGTTTCCTTGAAGGACAGCTGACCCAAGACACACCGGCAGTAGGCTTGATTTGGCATGATGAGAGAGTAAGACAGAGAGAGGGAAGAGAGTGAGAGGGGGAGAGGGAGCTGGAGATAGAAAGAGAGAAGAGAGAGAGAGAGGGAGAGAGAGAGAGAGAGAGAGATGCAAACAGCCGGTGCCACATGCGATGCGCTGACAAGTCCAAATGAGTGTGCTGAGTGTGCGGGAATGATTCGTCGAGAGAAGAGAAACACATTGAGAACTTTCTTCAGACTCTCCTCATTTAAGCTCAATTTTTTAATGAAGACTAAAACACAAATAAATTTTAAAATATAAAATATTGAAACAGAAGAAAACAGAAAAAGAACTTTTTTTAAATGAGAATGGTCTATAGTAGTCACAGAAAATTCAGCAGGTTAGTTATCAGTAATTCAAAGAGAGATAAAATCATCTTGGCAAAAATTTTATGGAATTTACCAAGAGCATTTTTCAGACTGTCTTGTAAAGTTGCACGCGACTTTTTTCCTTAATCTTCATTAATTAGACACTTCAAAGGGAAAAAAATTATAAAAAAAATGAAAGCACAAAATAAAAAACAAGATGACAATGGCAAAGATTACGATGTGTAACAAATAAATCGAAAAAAATTACAACGCTTAACGAATAAATCGAAAACGAAAATGTAAAGAAAAATTTCAACTTATTCCTGATTAAGGTAGCGAGAAAGCGTACAAGTGAGCGAATCCAAGCTATGGGAACATGGAATTAAGAAAACTCAGCAGTTAAGAAAACGCTGCAGCTCAGTTTCAATAATCGAAAATGAGAAAATAAGAATCAGATTCATCATCATGATCTTCAAATTGCTGATAGGGTCGACGAGGCTTGCAGACGAGATCGAGCACCGAAGCCTTCGCTCTGTCCAACAGGAATGCGTAGTCGGCGCCTTTTTTGAGGTGCCCGATGTCGTCAAACCTTGTCGAATGTCGAAATGATGTCGAACGACGCCTTGAAGACCTCCTGAACATGTTGATGATTGTGGAGTAGAAGACGAAAGCCACTGAAAAGGTTCTTTCAATGTATTCTATTTAGTGCTTTACATCGCGAGAAATGAGTCTAAAAAACAACAATACTTTACAGACATCGAAATATGATATGAGTAATAATAAAATATATCCATGGTAGAGAGGGTTATGCATGAAGAGAAAAGATATGAACTCTGCACCGCTGTAATAATTAAAGATTTGACTGATCAATGCGTAGAAGGTCAAGAAGCCGTAAATTCTCTATGCAATTTTAAAAGAAGCAAGATTCTGTGACTGAACATCTCGCTTTGAAAACTATGGCGTTTTACTAGATGATTCCATGGTAATTTTAGACCAATGAGCGGCCTTTGGATGTTATTACAGATTGGTATAATGAGGGCGAGTACTGTGCTGAATGAAGCTTGCGTGATACATAACGTCAACGTTCACAGGCGATGAAATCGAGAAAAGCCTCGTTCTTCGGGCAAGCAACGAGACAAAACGTGTGAGTGTATGTACATATGTATGTGTTTGAGAGAAGAGAGAGAGCGTATTTTCGAGACTGCTCGTGTCATGTTATGAACAATGTTACTTTTATGTTTTCGAGTCAACATTATTTCTCCTAAGCAGACTCAGCTGTCCAAATCATCATCAAACCGTAAATTATACATAGAAATTTTGTCGAGACCGCTTTCCAAATATGAATTAAAGCATTGTTCAGCATTCGTGTAGATGACGGTTTACATTTTAACCTTAAACATCACGTGAACTCCAACTACGATGTGAAGAAGTCAAGATTGCCTGAAAAGTCATAATTCGCATTTGCGATATTGATCGAGATGAATGTGTTGTGCTCGTTATCAGCGAATTTGTGACGAGGATGTGGATCTTAATCCATAGTGTTCAAGTTCCAAAATAGCCAAAGAATAGCACATTGTAATTTTATCGTATTGCAAAGGAAGTTTAATGCATCTGCTGTTTGCCACAGTAGATCGATGTCCTCAAGCTATCCAAATAATCCCGATTGACGCTAGGGAAGACGCGAATGAGGGCAGAGTGCGCCTACTTAAGCAGACTTGGAGTCGGGAAACGCCAAGTCAGCCCCACAGGATGCAACCCGCACTCTTCTGTCTAGCAGTCGTATTGCTGGGTGCTTCCGCGCTCACACCGAAGGACCCGCCCTATGGACAGCTGTCCGTGAAAGGCACGAAATTGGTGGGCGCCAACGGCGAACCCGTCCAACTCATCGGAATGTCGCTGTTCTGGTCTCAGTGGATGGGACAGTACTTCACCAAGGACACGGTCAACGCACTCGCCTGCCAGTGGGGCGCGAACGTGGTGCGTGCCGTGATGGGCGTCGAACAGGGCGGCTACCTCAGCAACAAGCAGAGCGAGCTTGCGAAATTGCGCATCGTTGTGGAGGCAGCCATCGAGCGGGGCATGTACGTGCTCATCGACTGGCACGCCCACGAGGCACACAACAGCAAGCAGGAGGCGATTAACTTCTTCAAGCAAATGGCCACCGACTACGGCAAGTACCCGCATGTGCTCTACGAGACCTGGAACGAGCCTCTCCAGGTATGTCTTTGAGGTAGTCTCTTCGCGGTTTCAACAAACAGTTGAGGTGGACTGGAACAGCGTTCTGAAGCCCTACCACACCGACGTGCTGAAGGCTATTCGCGCCATCGACCCTGACAACGTGGCCGTGCTGGGTACTCCAAATTATTCGGGAGGCTCGGGCATCACCACCGCCAGCAACTCACCTCTGTCGGGTATGCAGGACGCACAATTCACTCACGTTATGTTGTAATTTAGGCCAGACGAACATTATGTACGTGCAGCACTTCTACTCTGGTACGCACCGCGACGACGATCGAAGTGCCTACTCGAGTGCCGCAGCGAAGATTCCGGTGTTCATTTCGGAGTACGGAATCTCCGAGGCTGACGGCGGCTCCAACGGCCAGATCTACCCGGAAGAGACGAACAAATGGTACGCACTGCTGGACCAAAACAAGGCCTCCTATCTGGCGTGGTCGATCTGCGACAAAAACGAAGGCGCATCGGCGCTCAAGCCTGGCACCCAGGCCAACCAGGTGGGCAACGACGCGCAGCTGTCCCGCGCCGGCGTCTTCCTGAAGAACATGATCAAATCGAAGAAGCTGTTCTCATGCGACGGCAGCGTTCCGTCTCCTCCAGCTCCGGGCCCTGCACCTGCTCCAGGACCTGCTCCGGCACCATCGTCCGGTGCCAACGGAGTGTCTGTCCAGGTAAAGACTACGAACTCCTGGCCGGGCGGCGCTCAACTCGACATCGTTATCACCAACAACGGCGCATCGCAGATGTGCTCTGCGCAAATGAAAATGCAGAAGGATGGCTCGACATCTATCCCCAATTTGTGGGGACTGGAGAATGCCGGCGGCGACCAGTACAAGACGCCCAACTATGTGAAACTCGCGAGTGGCCAGTCCCACTACGCTGGCGCGATCATCAGCGGATCGAAGATCCCGTCCTTCAGCGTCGTCAGCTCCACTCAATGTTAGGGCTCTAAGACCCACGGGGTTCGACGGAGAGGTAGAGAAAGACGTCCGACGTCTCTTTTTCTCCACAACTCCAAAACCAGTCAACCTCACCGTTGTTACCATTTACATATGTGTTGCTGATAAACTCTATTCGATTCATTGAATTGTGTGTATTGGGGGAAGACAGAAGAAGAATGCATGCACATATTGATACGCATTTCAATTCGTGGTAGTTATGGCTTTTTGCGAGGCCGCCCCGGCCTTCACTAAAATTGACACCTTGCTTTCCTGGATTCGTCATTCCTGTAGTCACTTGTTGCTGTCTTTCATCCAGTCTCTCCATTGTTGCCAAAACTGTTGCATTTCTCTGCGCTTTGAAGTGCATTTTTGGAAGACGAGCCCTTGTGATCGGAGACTACAGGCGAATGAGGAAAGGGATGCTCGGAGATACATAGGCGTGGTTTAATAAGGGCGATATGAGGTCGACGTGCTGAATGGAGCTTGCAAGGTAGGTGACGTCATCTTTCATAGGTGACGAACCCCGGAAGAGCTTTTCGTTCTCCGGGCAGGCAGCCAAACTAATCCGGCAAAATGTGTGAGTCAGAGTGAGAAAGAGAGAGAGAGAGAGATAGCGAGAGAGAAATACTTTCGAGACTGCTCGTATGTTATGAACAATGTCACTTTTATGTTTTCGAACCAATAGAATTCTCCTATGTAACCGCAGTTGTACAAATAATCCCGATTGACGCTAGGGAAGACGCGAATGAGGGAAGAGTGCATTTTTCCCTTCTTTCTTTCATGTAATTCGTCCGCGTGAGGCAGAATCTCAAATGAAATAAGGGAGAAAAATATGTTATAAAATTTAAATCCATACAATACAGCTTTATTTTCTTTCATTCTCTCTTTAATGTGTTATTTTTTTCAAAAAAGTTTATTTTTCTTTTTGTTCTGAAGGCACTTTGTTCGTGACGTTAGTCACTGTCTAGCATTTTTCTTGAATAAAAGATAGATGGGAGAACCAGATATATAGGAAAAAAGTCATCTCCCCTTCTTTCGTCGAATAAGCAAAGAGAAGCCCTTGAATCGGAATCCCTCAGACTGGTTGCTGATTCTATGTTTAGGTTTTCGCTCTTTTTTCTTCACGCTCTCTCTCTTTCTTTCTTTCTCTTTCGTTTTGTTTACCTTCCCAAGTGCTTTTTCTTTCATCGATGGTTTAGCCAGTACGCTATTGATTATATAATGATCACTTACAATTAGTTTGCAAGGTATAATGATGCTAGTCAACATTTAAAGATGTTGGAGACTCATACAAGCAGTATCGTCTTTGTAAAAAAAATATGCAAATTGTTTCTCACTCTTTATTCCACTCAATCTGTTCGTTCTTGTTGTTTATGAGCATCGCTCCTCTATTCACACCAACATGATGACACGAAAGAAATTTCCCCAGGTTCCTCGGTTCCTCATTTTATCCTTCACACAATTCGTGTCCCTTTGAGCGATGCAAGAGAATGTGTATCGCTCATAAAATTGTCGCTCCCTCATGAAAAAATGCAAGCTATAAATTCTAGATTATCCAATTTATGTGTACATATGTATATTTTCCAAAATTAAAACAATATGTAAGTAAAGTGAGCACTTTTAACTTTTTATCTGTAGGTCATTTATTCATGAAAAAAATGTAACAAAGTTCTCTAAATGTTACTCTATATATTAATCAACTTTATTTTAATATTCTGGAAAATTAGTTCTAGCATAGATTGAAAAGAAAATGAAATTAATATGCAAATCAAAAGAAACTATAATGAATCTGAAATGAAAGTGAATTCAGTTGAAGTGTTTTTTTCTCTAATTACATAGCAAAACAAATTAAGCATTCATGCTTGAAAATATAGTGACAAATATTTTTCAAACACAAAGACAACTGACCCGTTCAGTTGATAGGCATTCGAGAGATCAGAAAGAGATATCGAAAAGGCATACTTGTGATCGATCAAGGGACAGTAAATAGTCTATGAAAAAAAAAATTGGGCATTTATTCTCGAGCCAAGATGATGATCATGAGCGTAGTAATAATTATGACTCCGGCTCTTGTTGCTTGCACTGAATTACGACCGCTGAGCTCTGAATACAAGTATTAAGTATATCTGCAATATTATTGAAAAGCAAAGATTTCATTTAATTTTTTTTCTTTTTTAAATACATGTGTCAAGATAATATTTTATTTTAATTAAGAAAAAAAGCCTACCAGAATGTGGCGCAAACTCTGGCGGTGGTGGTGCGAGTGGTGTCTCTGGTACTAGTTCGCCCTCGGGCTGCCAGTACTCCTCCTCGCGGTTTACGGTGGAAGCTGATCGGGTTACGGTATTCGCGGAAGGCGGGGCGTGCTGCATGATTTCGTCATCGTTAGCTTCGATGACGTCACCGTCCTCTGAATCGACGTCTTGGAGTGGCTGATGGAGGGAGGAAGAGAGAGCAGTGCTCGGGTGGTGCTCGTGCTGGTGGGAAAGGCCGGAGCCTGCAAGGGGTGAGGGGCATGCAGAGAAGTGAACTAGAGATAAAGGAAAGAGTGGGAGAGAAAGAAACAAAGAAACTTAGAAAGAGGGTGAGAACGAGAAAGAGTAATGGATAATCCGAAATTGCTCTCTCACATGCTTTCCACATGCGTCGCTTAATTGTATAGAATGCATAGAATACTCTTGAAATCAAAATATTTTCTAACGACATGCCAAAAGAAGTGCAATAGTAATATATATATATGTATTTATATATATATATATATATATATATATTACTGTATATGTATTTATTTATTTATTTGGGATTTGTAACGAATAACAAAGAAAAGATGTGCTTGTTCAAATGAGAAAAGTTGCATGCATTTGTGTGAGAATAAAAAAGAAGAAAAAAGAGCCAATGCATATAAAATATTGATCGCTAAAAGTGTAAAAGGATAAAATCTTTGTCGCTAACCTTCGAATGTTCGAACATCGTTTGTGAGACGTTCGTTGGCATCGGCATATGAAAGTAGAGATTATTATTATTATTATGATTAACAAGATAAAAATGACATAACGGAGCATTTGCGAGCACATGAGTGTGAATATATAGAAAGAGAAAGACTAAAGTACATACTACATAGATATGGAAACAGAGAGATATCGTAAGAATGTGAATAGAGAGAGAGAGAGAGAGAGAGAGAAAGGAGAGAGTGAAAGAGAAACACTGATTGAGAGAGAGAATCAGAGAAACAGAGAAACTTACCACTGAGTCGTATGCTTGCGTAATGCGCGCCGTTCTCATTGCGCGCCTCGCATCGATAGACAGCCGGGTCATCTTCGGGAGAGAAGTGACGGAGATCGAGCATGTGCACCGTGGTGAAGGCGCCAGAGGCAGAGTGGTGCTGAGGAAGGAGAGAGAGAGGATAGAGAGAGAGTGAGAGAAAGAGAGAGAGACGAGAGAGAAAGAGGAGAGAGCGAGAGGAGAGAAAGGCTGAGAGAGGAAAGAAAGAGAGAGAGAGAAAGAGAAAGAGAGAGAGAGAGAGAGAGAGAGAGAGCGAGAGAGATTGAGATAGAGAGGTTGAGAGGGAGAATGAGCTAGAACACAGAGTCAAGAGAGAAATAAAGACAATCCTTATTTGAATATGACTGCAATACTTTATATTAAATCAAAGGTCTATATTGATTGTGAGAGTGCAGCGATTATTTTTGTGGTTCTTTTTAAACAGAATATGTTGTTAAAAAAGTTTTCAAGCAGATAAAGATTAAGAAATTAATTTTTTAAGTCTTAAACTTTGTCACGTCAACCACACACAATTGCAACATGGTCATTCTCGTAGAGCGGCTCGCCCCCTCTGCTCCACGTGACCTCGGGACGCGGCCACGCTTCAACGTCGCACACGAGGCGGGCCATCTCAAGGATTCCGGGTTTCATGACCTTTCGTCAAACGACATTTCGTCAATATTTTCAAATTCCAAAATACCGTAATCAAAACCCCCAAACAACACTCCTAAAGCAGCAACCATTCATACTATTCAACGAGTGATATCTGGAGATCATATAGTTCATTTTACTGAGAAGATATATCTATCTACCTGTCCCCTTCGTGCGGATACCATCGAGGCTTTTGCGAGCGCGTGCGGAGGAACTGGAAAAAAATAGAGAGAGAAGATAGTTTTCTCGTTAAAAAATTATAATTTTGTAGAAAAAATATAGTTTAAAAATACGTATATAAAATATGATTTTAATTTAAATGATATTTTTCTCTGACAAGTGACGAGCAGCTTGATGGACCAGCTCTCCTCGGGAGGAATGCCATTCGAGGCGACACACACGTACTCGGCCATGTGACGGCGACTCACGCCGACCAGCGAGAGATCGGGGCCATGGAAGACGGAGGCTGGAGAGAGAGAGAAAGAGTGAGAGAGAGAGAGAGGGGAGAGAGAGAGAGAGGAGAGAGAGAGAGGGAGAGGGAGAAAGGGAACGAGAGAGAGAGAGAAGAGTTAAAAAGAAAAGAGAGAGGAGTAAAATACAATACAATGGTGAGAGGCACGAAGAAAAACAGTAACGATTATTTCAACAAAATAGTAGAACGAAAGGCGATGAATTTCATCGTGAAGTAATTTTAGCGCGACCGTACATCCAAAGCCGCCGTTTCCGTGGTAACGAATGATCTGCCGGTCGTTGCGCCGCCAGATGACCGTCGGTGGCGGCGAACCTGTGAAGAAGAAATGAAAGGAAATTTTTGAATTTCGGTATTTTTATTTTTGCTTTAAAAATTTTTTCGTTACATTTTGTTCTTATCCGTTTATTTTATATTAACGGTTAATTTCGTATTAATTTATTTTAGGCTTTGTTCACCTTCGGCATGGCAGGCGAGCGTGACATTCTGACCCTCGCG
>CALZFC010000103.1:827500-875000 GCA_945643635.1 Allodiplogaster sudhausi
CACGGAATTAGCAGAAGCTGGCCGATGGAAGAGAGAGAGAGAGAGAGAGAGATGAGAAGAGAGATGAGAGAGAGGGAAAAAGGTGAGATAGAGAAGAGAGAGAAAGGGAGAGAAAGAAGAGAGGAGAGAGCGAAGAGAGGAGAGATCGAAGAGAGGAGAGAGCGAAGAGAGAGAGAGAGAGAGAGTGAGGGAGAGAGAGAGTGAGGGAGAGAGAGATGAGTAGAGAGACCAGAGAGAGGAAAATGGGGGGTTAGAGAAGAGAGACAGAGAGAGAGAGAGAAAGAGAGAGAGGGAAAGAAAGAAGAGAGGAGAGAGCGAAGAGAGGAGAGAGCGAAGGGAGAGAGAGAGAGGGAGAGAGAGAGAGAGAGAAAGGAGACGAGAAAGAGATGTGGTGAGAGAGAGAAAGAGGGGGACTGAATAGTGAGAAAGACAAGCGGATCAAGAGAGACGTCCGATGAACCTTATAATGTTATAATAAAATAAATTTCTGAACAATAAGTATACGCACAATACCTATACGTTTTATCTTCTTCTTTTCTCAATCTCAATGGGATTGATTAACACTTCAATCTAGCCCCTCGTTTACTCCGTACACAAATACGTTCATTGGATACAGTATGACTCTGATTGGAAGGATGAAGGCTAATCCCCTCCTTTCATCGCGCCTTTCTTTTTCTAGCCCGATTCAGTTCATTCGTATATGCAAATGAAGTGGCTATTGTGGAAAGTAGCGAAAATACGAAGAAGCCGCTGGAAGATGGAAGGAATGGAGAGAGAGAGAGTGAAAAAAAGAGAATGAGAGAAAGAGAGAGAGAGAGAAGAAAGAAAGATTTATTTGGCAAATTGCCCGCAGCTAAAGTCGGAGGTCCTAAACTGAAAGAGGACAATTTATCTCAAACGCGCATTATTTTTGCGCTGAAGTGAGACGAATGGAAAGGTTAAACAGTATTATCGCTAAATGAATGAGCTAATATTTTGAAACGAGTTAGGCATACTTATGTATGTGCATAAACGAGAGAGAGAGAGGGAGAGAGAGGGCGGAAGAGAACAGAGAGAGAGAGAGAGAGAGAGAGAGAGAGGGCGGAAGAGAACAGAGATAGAGAGAGAGAGAGAGAGAGAGAGAGAGAGAGTTAGACAATGGAAGACAATATACCTTTGAGGTGCAGCTCGGCTGTCTTCGCCATCACTGGCTCTGTGTTCACTTGGCAGGTGTAGTTGCCGCGGTCGTCTGGCTGAAAGAAGAAAGCAGGAAATTAAATCTTATTTGCATATTTTTCATTTATTTTTTTATTCTTTGTTTAATTTAACTATTAATAAGTAAACTAAAACGAGAAAAAAACCGAGAGCGACTGAAATGATAGAGTGAGCCAGAGATGACAGAGAAAAGCGAGAAGAGAGAGAGAGAGACAGTGAGAGAGAGAGAGAGAAATGTACAAACCTGTGCATTCTTGATGGTCAAAGTCCATCGGTTCTTGTGCGTTCCGCCCCGAACGGACAACTCGTACTTGCCACGTTGTGGAGCAAAGATCTTTGAAAACACAAATTTATTCATTTACCAAGAAATACAGAAATAAATAACTAAAATACATTAAAATATATTTTTTGCAATGTATTAAATTACTCTTTTAAAGCTTTTCTTTTGTTTGTTATTGATCACTTTTTCTTCTTTCTTTTTCTATACATTTCATCCGTGTGTTTTGGAAATGCCCTTCATTTGTCCCTTCCTTGGCATGTCATCACGGGCAAAAGCCTTCCTTCATCCGTTATGTCCGCAATCTCTTTTCGCTCCATCCTACTCTCGAGATATCTCTCTCTCTCTCTCGCTCTCTCTCTCTCTCTCGCTCTCACTCTCTCTTGCTCTCGCTTTCGTTCTCTCCATGTCTCTCATACGGTTCAATCTCTTTCCGCCCCTATCACTCTCTTGGATTATCTCACACACTATCTCCCTCTCACTCTCTGTTTCTCTGTTTCTCTGTTTCTCTCTCTCTCCTTTTCTCTCTCTCTCTCTCTCTCTCTTTCTCTCTTTCCCTGGTTTTCCATGCTTTCCCAGTGACCGATGGGTTAACGGTTACGACCACCGACCAGATGCCCGTCCTTTTAACTGCATTGACACTCAATTGAGATGATGGGAGGAGGGAAGAGAGAGAGAGAGAGAGAGAAAAGAAAGAATGAGAGATTGTGGGAGAGAAAGAGACAGAGAGATAGAGAGAGAGATGGAAGTAACAGAATAGAATAAGGGAGAAAAGAGAGAAATATTGGATGAAAATAAACAAAAAGACATGACATATGTAAATATAAATGTTTCACAGAGGGAAATGGATAGAGAGTTGCAGAGAAAGAGAGAGAGAGAGAGAGAGACAGAGTAAAAGGGGAATTTCAAGAGTTTTCTTTCTGAATTGAAGAAGAGTGACAGGCTGTTCCGAATTGCCGGCCAAAAAAGGAAAGAAAGAAAGAGAGAAAGAGAACTAAACGTGGTCAGCCAATTCGGTGGTTGGATAATTGGCCGGAAGTTAGCTTTGTGTAGGCTGGCAACAGTTGAGGGGTTTGGGAGAGAGAGAGAGAGACGGAGAGAGAGAGAGAAAGAGAGAGAGAGAGAGAGAGAGAGAGAGACGGAGGGAGGGAGACGGGGGGGGGGGGGAGAGAGAAAGAGAGAGGGAGGGAGAGACGGAGAGAGGCAGAGGAAAACGTGAATGGGTAACAAAGAGATCAAAAGGACAATATGAACATAGAAGTGTTGGAGCAACAATAACCTGAGAGAAATGTTTAAAAAAAACGAGGAACGGAAAGAATGGCCAAGCAAAGAGGAAATGTATTTCCAGGAATGATAAAAATTAGTGCTAGCAATAGACATCTTCCTTGCCTGTTCTCTGGGCTGTTCTCTATTTCTCTCTTTCTCCCTTTCTTCCTTTCTCTCGCACTCTCTCTCTCAATCTCTCCCTCCCTCTCTCCCTTTCTTTCTCTCTCTCTCTCTCTCTCTCTCTCTCTCTTTCTCCTTTGCCTAGATCATTCATTACACGGCTCACTGTTCATCAGGTCTCTATAATTACTCCTTGAGCTTCTGTGGCAATGGGGAATTCGAGGGGTTCCCTGTGAAATTGGCCTTGCAGCATACGGCGGATATACTCTGCCTATTCACGCTAGAATCTTGTTATGGAGAGAGAGAGATGGAGCTTGTAAGAGAGTGACAGAGAGATGGAGAGATAGAAAGAGAGATAAAAGAAAAGAGAGTGAAATTGAGATAGAGGGAGGGAGAGAGGGGAGAGAGATAAAGAGAGAGAGAGAGAGAGCGAGAGATAGAGAGAGAGAGATTGAGCGTAAGCCGAAGAGAGAGGAAGAGAGAGAGAGAACGAGAGTGAGAAGGTGATAGTGAAGAACGAAAAGAGATAAAGAAGAATGAGATAGGCGAGAGAGTGTATTTGAGAAAGAGAGAGGACTGATTGAGTGAAAAGATCACGAGAGATTATGGTTAGATAGCTGAGACAGTGAGATAGCGAGAATGAGAAAGAGAGAGAGAGAGAGAGAGAGAGAGACAGAGAGAGAGGGAGAAAGTGAGAAGAGTGCGAGAGCGATATGAAATAGTCTCAAAAAAACCTCACCGTAGCGTCGTAGCTGATCAGACGTGGTGGTGTACTGTTTCGAATGAAAGCAATCTCAAAGGAATAGAATAAAATTTAAAGTAGCCAATAACTCATTTTTGAATTCCCGCCTTTTTGCCTGATTCAACAGCTTGGGGAGCGTGTATTTTATAGAGACGCTACTACAATCTTCAGGGACAATTCAAACAGAGACTTTCGGCTAGGTTTCTTGCTCCTGTAAGCAATATAGTACATACTTACTTATGTATACATTTATGTAAGTATGAATTTTCATCCAGTTTCCTTGTTTTATGACTGAATATTTCCAATTTTACATAAAGTAAATTAAACGAATTAAATGACTCCTACCGTATGCCTGCCAATGTGCTCTACCGTACACGCAAAGTGGACGTCCTCTCCGACGAGCGCCACCGTACTCTGCATGGAAGTCGCAGAGAAGAGGGGCACGTGATGGCGGGCGCAAGCTGATCATTAAATTTATTAATCAATTGAGCAATTAATTAATTAATTAAGCTATTATTTTATTATATTATATACACTAATATTTACATACCTGTTGTCTTATTTATTTAGTAAAATCAGAACAAAGTTAGCCCACTGTTTTAAGAGGTTTTTATAGAGACGAAATTCCTTTTTTTCACAATTAATTTTAGCTGCTTTCTACATTGTCTAAAGAAAGATATAATTAAGTTTTTACAGAGCCCATTCTCTTTTCAAATACTTTCGTTTCATTACATTTTGGTCGTCTTTTTGGCGTACATTCTTGGAGAGGGCACCTATCATCATCATCATCTCTCGCCGTAATTTCATTTACAAACCATGTTGCAGAAAAGAGAAGAAGGAGTGGAGAGAGAGAGAGAGTGGAGTGAAAGAAAACATTCACGCCGCATAGTTAAAGAAATAGAGGGAGAAATAGATAGAGATAAAGAGAGGGATAAAGATAGAGAGAGAGAGAGGGAGAGACGGGGAGAGGCAGAGTCTGCAGGCAGACAGCGTGCTGGGAAGAGGAATATATTCGTTTAGCTTTCGAAGATGAATGTGAACGCCAAGTCCGCCAGAAAAGGAGTGGCTGAGGCGGGCGGATGAAATGTGACGAAACACTTACAATTTCTACCACAGAGATCCAGATGGTCACTACACTTTTGCAATTTTCCTCATGTCCAAGGTATATATATGTATATATATATATATATATATATATATATATGATATATATGCATATATCATTTAAAATGTTAGAAAAGGAAGCAAGCCCTCAGTTTAAGAATGAACGAAACACTTCTGTCACATAGGAATTTCTTTAACAAAAAAAAAGATTTATTTTTCTTTGTTACTGAAATATTTGGTATTGTGCCCGAACGCACCATCAAAGAGCTGACAGAGAAATGCGGGCAGAACGAAGAGAGCGGTTAGGGACGCCGCAGGCTCGGCCATGATCGAAGAAGGGATTGGGTGTATTTGGTGGGATTCTTGGGGGGGGGAGGGTTAATGGAATGCCGCTAGATATGAGGTCTGAATATTTTCTTCGCCATCTCTCTCTATCTTACTTTCTCTCTCTTGCTCTTTCTCTCTCTCTCACTTTCTCTCACTTTCTCTCTCTTCCTTAATCTCTCTCCGTCTTTCTTGATCACTCTCATCCCCTCTCTCCCTCTTTTCTTCTCGCTGATTGGCGCGATTCTTCACGCCATCCACACATTAATATGGTTCGATAGAGTTTGGAGGACCCAAGGGAGGCTGCCTTGTGGCGTCCGGTAACATTGTCAACAGGCTCCCTCCCTCCCTCTCTCTCTCTCTCTCTCTCTCTCTCTCCCTCTCTCTCTCTCTCTCTCTTTTCATGTCGGCAGGGTACCATTGCCGGAGGGTCATGGTAGTTCGGGACTGAATTTTCAAGATCTCCGATAGACGCTGTCGCCCATATTGGGAACTACATATTTCACCAGGCATATAAACACGCATAAATTTTGATTTCTCCTCCCATAAGATTTTTGCACAAGTTGAGCGAGCAATACAAAAAAAGATGCCGACAAATGTTAAAGAATGCGAAAATGAGATGGATGGCGTGCGAGGAAAGGAAAAGCGTAGAGGAAACAGGAAGACAGACGTCAGAGAAATATTTATGCATTATCACGGCAGCTTGCTCAGGAACCTTGCGGTTAAAGGAGGGCTATCTAACAAAACAAAAAAAGACAATTACCTAGGTGAGATTTCAAATGTTCGGTAATCAGCCTCCTTGAACCTTCTAACGCAAAATCTGCCATGATCTACATATGCTCTTTTTCCCGATCCCATTCAAGTTGCTTGTGATCCAGCAGTTTTATGGGAACAAGATATTATAAAGTAAATTCGTATTGAAAAGAAAGAAAACATAATATATATTAAAAGATTAATATATTTAATTTAAAAACAAATAACTGTGATTAGAGTTACCATTTGGTAAGACATAGTTGAACACCAGAGACACGAGCAGCAGCCGGAGAGACCGCGCCATTCTCTGCTTCCTATGCATGGGGAAAGCGAAAATGGAGTAGCACCCTCCTCCTCCACCTCCTCCACTCTACTGCCGACTCCCTAAGACAGAAACGAACTCATTCTCTGCTTCTTCTCTCTCTTCTCTCTCTCTCTCTGCTCTCTCTCTCTACTCTCTCTCTCTCTCTCTCTTTGCTCTCTCTCACTTTCTCTCTCTCTCTCTCTCTCTCTCTCTCTCTCTTTCTCTTTCTCACTCCTCTCCCTCTCTCATTCTCTCCTCTCTCTCTCTATTTGAGATCTCCCACACGCCTCCCTCCACTCCTTCCTTCTCACTCTTCCCCTCGATTTGGCACTCTTTCCTCGATGAGTAATTTCTCAAGCTTTTGGCCCCTTCAAAGTGTGCTTCTGTCTGCATTTGGTTGATCTCTCTCTTTCTCTCCCTCTTTTTCCCTCCCTCTATCGCCCTATCTCCTTCTCTCTCTCTCCGCTACTCTCTTTCTCTCCGTTACTCTCTCTCCCTCTTACTATGGTGGGCGGGGGCATAGACCACAGAGAATTGCGGAGAGATGATGGCAGAGATCCTGGCGGAGTGGGCGTGGCCAATCCTGAGCAGCTCTTCCATTATACTTGTGTGAAGTTGGATCACAACACACACTGGCTCTCTCTCTCTCCCTCTCTCTCTCTGTACCTCTCTGTCTCTCTCGTTTTCTCTCTTTATCTCTCTCTCCCAGCCCTTCGCTCTCTCACTGTCTCTCTCTGTCTCTCTCTCTCTTGTTCTTTCATGCTCTCCTGATTCTTCGGAGACCGCTGATAAACTACAACTTATTATTTATTGGAAGCAAATCGTGGGAGAATATATAGGGAAGAAATAATGGTTTTTACAAAAATAGCCAGCCTCATTTTCCCATGAGCAACGAAAGCGACAATAAAAATGTTTACAACTCGAAAGCATGGGAGACAATGACAAAGCCAGCATGAATGTAAAATATATGTATATAAAAATAAAATATTTGAACATCCATAAACATGGAGAAGCAAATGTTTGAATTATTGATAGAAGTGTTGAGAGGGATCGTTCAATTCTTTCTCAAACTTTAGACTTTAGGCTGGACTAAATCACACATTTCACTTCATTTCTTTTGAACTCTTTCTCTTATAAAATGAATACAACATACCCTAACAGAGAGAATATATCTAAAAACTAAATAAGCTCGTTAATTTTGTATATTATTTATAAGCACATTACGGAAATTCTGGTGCTCCACGTGAATCATCCTTCCTATCTGATAATTTCGTCGTATAATATTGTGATTTTTTTTGAGAAGCAAAAGTGCTAATATTGGTAAACAATTTGCTGGCAGAATCATTCCACTTCTATTTCATTCGTTTTTCTCGTCATTTTTTCGTACTCCGATAGCGGCAGCTGGTCGGCTTCTCCGCTTCTCTGCTTCTTCTCTGAGAGCCGGGATAAGTTATAAGTGAGAATCTCCTCGAGACTCCGCTCATCCAAACAAGCTCACAGTCTCGATGGTGAGACCAATTTATTTCATTCTAATTTACAGTAATAATTTTTTAACCAAAAAAATATATGTTAAAAAAATGAAATAAATTTAAAGAAGATTAAATTTGATAGGGCAAGAAATGAATTTAAAAAATAAACTACAACCCTTCCAAAATCTCGAAATATTTCAGTCGAAGGAGCTACCCGAATGCACTGCTAAGGAAAGTGAAGCACCCGAAACTACGGCCAATGAAAGCGAAGCACTTAAGGCTATAAATTTTTTATACGCTTATAACGTGCAAATAATCACAAATGGTCCCAAGCATTGTAATCGCTGCTTCATTATGTTCACCGTGCAAAAAATTAACTGTCCGAGTTTATGACCAAGGAAAGCGAAGCGCCCGAATTTACGGCCAAGGATAGCGAGGCACTCGAATTTACGGCCAAGGATAGCGAAAATGACAAGTTCAAATCGAAGAAGACAAAATCGAAGAAGACCAAATCGATGGAGACCACATCGAAGAAGTCAAAGAAGGACGACGGCGATCAGGCAAAGGCAAAGTCCACTGGTGTCAGTATCCGTTGGCCTTTTTCTGCTGGAAAGTCAGTAGGAAAAAAAGAAATTTAATTAAAAATTTAAATCTACTGCAAGGAATATTTATTCCAAATTGTGTTTACATTTAAAAATTTTTCAATCTAAAAATATTTTTTACTTTCAGAATACATTGAAGACCGGCCGGCAAGCGCAGCTCAAGTCTGTCATCGCTGTCAAGACGATCGGGTGGGAGAAGAAGAAGGTCTGAGGAGAGATTCTGACTCTACTTTATGCTACGTCCCCCCGTCCGCAAAATGAAATAAGCTCGGCCCACCCCTCCGCAAATGAAATAAGCTCCGCCCACCTGTCCGCAAAATGAAATAAGCTCCGCCCACCCGTCCGCAAAATGAAATAAGCTCCGCCCACCCGTCCGCAAAGTGGAATAAGCTCCGCCCACCCGCCCGCAAAACGAAATAAGCTCCGCCCACCCGCCCGCAAAGTGAAATAAGCTCCGCCCACCCACCCGCAAAATGAAATAAGCTCCGCCCACCCGTCCGCAAAATGAAATAAGCTCCGCCCACCAGTCCGCATTTACCTGTTGCTTGCGCCAGTCCGCAAAATAAAATAAGCTCCGCCCACCCGCCCGCAAAGTGAAATAAGCTCCGCCCACCCGCCCGCAAAATGAAATAAGCTCCGCCCACCCGCCCGCATTTACCTGTTGCTTGCGGTAGCTTTCTGGTGTTTTTAGTGTGAATTTATAATTAATTATTATCTTAATTAGAGATATTAAAAGATGAACATTTTATAGCCAACCTTCAATCCGAGCGAAGTCATCGACATTGAGGATCTTCTTGGGGAGGAAGTTAAACAAGTGCAAGAAGCCAAGTCAGTCACAATGAAATGTTCGACTCCTCGTTTGCTCTTCCTTTTATTCTGATCTCTCTCTCTCTCTCTCTCTCTCTCTCTCTCTCACTTCCCTCCAATCTCTCTCTCTCTCGCCCTTTCGCTCTCTTTCTCTTCCTCTTCAGGCGCTCCAACTGTCTTTGCTACTCTCTCATCGTTTCTCTGACGCTCTCCACCGTCTCGGCTCTCCTCGCAATCGCCACCGCCGCTGTCGCATTCATCGTTTTCTAAACCCCGGCCCCGGTCCGGCGCCCTCCTAAATGACGGCCCCTTTGTTTTCTTTTTTTCGTAAAAGTCCTGTCACCTCGTCTATAACAGCCCCGATTCTGGTCCATCCTTCCGTAGTATCTGTACATGACCAGAGAAAAGAACAGAAAAAGGCAGAATGATAAAACTTTTGATTGACTTTTGATCGTACTTTAATCAGGGTAGATTGGAATTTTGCGAATTATTGGTCAGTATGCAATTATGATCTCTAGAAAAGGCAATTGAAGACTTTGATAACTGAAGGAAAAGTTGAATTATGGAAAAAGTAAAAAAAAAATCCCCCAACAATATTCTTTACAAAACTTATAGCTGTCGCAGATGTAATATATTCCTACACGGTTATCCTTCATCAAGTGCAAAAACTAAAGCTCCTTTTAAGAGCAATCAAAAATATTGCACGAAAAATTAAACTAATTATCGAGGGTAATGTAATGGAAAATGCACTGTGTTTTCACCGTTGCAAATTAACCATAATGATATGTAATTACAAATGTGAAATTTTTTACTTTGAAATTCTATGAGGAATCGAGCGAGAGTGAAAGATTATCATCACTTGCCATCAATCATTAAGAATTCAGAACCAGAAATAATGCAGAAATTCTCACGAACAAAATAGATGAAAATCTGAATAATATTGCTACGTGTGTACTAATTGACACATAGTTACTTGACACTTATGTAGGTGCAAATGCACTTTTCATGGCAGACTGATATAAAAGGCAGCAGGGAGAGCATTTTCATCTCACTTTACCTCGCTTCGCTCGCCTCGGACGGTTGCTTCTCTCCTCTCGCTCGCCTTCGCTGCCTCTGACTTCTCACAGCAGCGGACTTCGGGTCAATCAGTTTAACAGAAAAAGAAGAGATGCATTTAACCCTTCTGCTTAATGGCTTAGGCCCGGCCCCGCTCCAATGAAAGTAAAAAAATTTGGACAAGTTTAACATAAGTATTGTAGGCAACATATTGCCTTTAATTTTATTTATTATTCTTGCATTTTTAGACAACTACGACTCATGGCTCGCGTGAGGCGACGACAGGAGTCTACAGAGGAGACTCAAGCAGGTGCAAGAATCGATTGGAAAGATTATTGATCATCTTTCCAAATAACACGCATCCCATCCCCAATAGCAAGCCCTCGAGCGAATCAACGGCCAACATCTTAACATGTTAAAAAAGAAGATTTGACCACTTCCCGAAGGAAGGAAGTATGAAGAATGAGGAAAATTTGGAATGATTTACAGCGCAAATTGGCCTTAAATTTTGCGTAAATCTACTCACGTTGCACTTTTAAAGTATCAAATCACTCTAAAACAGTATTGTTCATGTTAGGAGAAACTTTTTGTTTTCTAGGCATTTTAGGGCGGAAGAAGAAAACAAACTTTTATTAAAGTCAAAGTGCTAACTTTGTTAGAAGGAATCTCTCTCTCTCTCTTTGAGATGGGACTGTTGTTCGAACTGCACAAAATGAGCGGCGCAAAAAAGAGCGTCAGGAACAGAGGCTGGCTCGTCAGGTGCTGAGATATTTATGATTAATAATTATGCTCTCACTACTAAAATATACAGGCTTTCTCAATTATAATAATAATTATTAGTGCTACATATTTGTCAACGCATTCTTACTTATTCTCCTTTTCAGAGAAAGGCCGCGATGCCCCTTCCGGCACGCCCATCTCAGGACCTTGTCCATACTTCACTCCCATTCCCAGCTCAGACGGAGGTCCTTCGGCCGCCCCCAGCACAGACGGAGGCCCTTCGGCCACCCTCTAGCACAGACGGAGGTCCTTCGGCCACCCTCAGCACAGACGGAGGTCCTTCGGCCGCCCCCAGCACAGACGGAGGTCCTTCGGCCACCCTCAGCACAGACGGAGGTCCTTCGGCCGCCCCCAGCTCAGACGGAGGTCCTTCGGCCACCCCCAGCTCAGACGGGGGTCCTTCGGCCGCCCCCAGCTCAGACGGAGGTCCTTCGGCCGCCCCCAGCTCAGACGGAGGTCCTTCGGCCGCCCCCAGCACAGACGGAGGTCCTTCGGCCGCCCCCAGCTCAGACGGAGGTCCTTCGGCCACCCTCAGCACAGACGGAGGTCCTTCGGCCGCCCCCAGCTCAGACGGAGGTCCTTCGGCCACCCCCAGCTCAGACGGAGGTCCTTCGGCCGCCCCCAGCTCAGACGGAGGTCCTTCGGCCGCCCCCAGCTCAGACGGAGGTCCTTCGGCCGCCCCCAGCTCAGACGGAGGTCCTTCGGCCGCCCCCAGCTCAGACGGAGGTCCTTCGACCACCCCCAGCTCAGACGGAGGTCCTTCGGCCGCCCCCAACTCAGACGGAGGTCCTTCGGCCACCCTCAGCACAGACGGAGGTCCTTCGGCCACCCCCAGCTCAGACGGAGGTCCTTCGGCCGCCCCCAGCTCAGACGGAGGTCCTTCGGCCACCCCCAGCTCAGACGGAGGTCCTTCGGCCGCCCCCAGCTCAGACGGAGGTCCTTCGGCCGCCCCCAACCAGGAAGAGGTCCTAAATATTTTCAGAAATTTGGGTAGGCTTTACACTCTGCTTTCAGATTTTTTGAAAGGATTTGACAATTAACGAAAGAGTGACGAGTATTTGCACTTATAGCCAAGGCGCACGATTCAGCGTGGTGCATACACGGACCCTTCCAGCCAAGGCGAACGATTCAGCGTGGTGCATTCACGGACCCTTTGAGCATTAATAATTATGTCATCTGAAAAAGCTATGCCTTGCATAGCTAAGAATATTTTTTTTTGCAAATGATTCTAATTGTTTTTTTAAGGATGACACGATGATCGCGACACCAGAAGACGACGATCCGGACAGCAGCAGGGACTCGCATCGCCGACCTCACCGGAATCACAGAAGGGTATACTGTAACTCTGCCTCAAATTGGCTTTTCGAGCAAAAGGGGCAAATAATATTGGTACTTGTACCCCAGAGGCCGAAAAGGTTGTTTTTCCTTCGAAATCTTCGGGTTCGTGGGTGGTAGTAGTATATATTGTGTTTAATTGTAAGACAGATGGATGTGGATATTTAAAAAAAAACACGGATTCTTGATACAGGACCCCCGGCGTAGGAGGCGCGTTTACACGCCGCGGCCAGGCTCGCCGCCGCCTCCTCCACCACCACCACCACCACCACCACCACCACCACCACCACCACCACCCCCCTCCGGAAAAAGCACCGCGGAGAAGAACGAAGTCGACCTCAATGAAGGCTAGAAGCGAGAATGAGAGAGAGAGAGGGAGAAAGAGAGCGAGAGAAATAGAGGGAGGGAGAAATGAAGGGAGAGGGAATTCAAGAAAAAGAGGAGAAACTGGGGAAGAGAGAGAGAGACCAGAGAGATCAGAGAGAGAGATCGAAGAAAAAACAGAAGGTTTTCAAACCGTGCATTTCGTGAAGAAGATTCCTGTTCAGGATTCGCAGTTTGCTGGGACCTCGACTTCGCGGAGATTGTGCTTGGTAGGGAGCACGATTTTGCTTTCATTTTAAATTACGTTGATATGCATTTGGATTTTTGCAGTTTAAATTCTAATGGGCTTTTAAAGAAAATCAATATTTAATTTAATAATAGGAAAAAAATGTTTTAAAAAAAATGCGTGGTTCAGGAAGCGAACCTGCGGTCTCGTGTTTGGTCTGCCTCGGAGAGGACATCGCCGAGCAGGGCAGGTGCGCGTTCTGCAAGGCGACCATCGGTTGCATCCAGTTAGTAGAGAGAGTAGGGAGCGAGAGGGAGAATGAGATAGAGAGAGAGAGGGAGGAGGGGAGAAGAGAGAGAGAGAGAGAGAGAGAGAGAGAGAGAGAGAGAGAGACGAGGAAAGAGGATCGACGAATACGGAGAGAGTGCACTCATGGGCGAGAAAGGTCCAAAAGCCGATCTCGGTGATGCTTTCAAGAATATACAGTAAAATAAAATAAGAGATGTTGTTAATTCATTCATTTAGATGCATCGACGACTGGACGCGCCGGAGGCAGAGGGATGGGGTATCTTTTTATGACTTTTTGGTTTCTTGTATACGGTCGTGTACCGGAAGCCTGATTCTGATGCTTTCGCTTCCGTTGGCCCTCGCAGACATTTTCTCTCGCTCTAGCTCTCTCTTCTCTCTCCATTTCTCTCTCCTCTCTCTAGCACTCTCTCTCTCCTCTCTCTCTCCACCTCTTTCTCATCTCTCTCTTCATCTCTAGCTCTCTCTCTTCTCTCTCTCCATCTCTCTCTCTCTCTCCTCTCTCCCCTCTCTCTGCAGGCCGCGCCGACATGCCCGAGCTGTCGCCACGTGTGGAAGGGAGAGAGAATGGCGGGTCCCGAAGCTCCAGCCGGTCGCCGTCGTCGCTTTGTCTTCTTCTGATTCGTCTCCTCTCTCCCTCTCCCTCCTTCTCTCGCTCGCTCTCTCCCTCTCTCTCACTCCGTCTATCCCTCTTTCCCTCTCCCTCTCCCAGTTCAAATGCTGTCCCTCTAGCACTGACTGTTCATCGCTTCCATAACCCTACTGACAAAACTTGTGGCACCTTTGTATGCCAGAATAAATGCAACACAAATAAAGTGAGCAGCAAGTAAGAGGAAAGAAGAGAAATAAAGAGAAATGGGCAGACCGGGAGCGAGAGGCCAGATGAGCGAGAACAAGAGGCCAGATGAGCGAGGCAAAAAAACTCTTGCTAATGCTTTGAGCGAGGAAAGAATAAAGTTATGAATATACATTACTTATTTCTATCAATTGCAACCAAAATTCTATAGGAGCATTGAGTTGGAAATGAAAAATGAAGAAAAAACCGTCCTGTGCATAAATGTTCCATACTTGAAGGAAGAAAAGCTCAATAACAATCAGAGACATAAAGAGTGGTCCCAGTTATGCGAAATTCTCAAGTGCTGAATAGAAGACGAGTTCGCTTTCTTATCTATCTCGTCTATCTTTCTTTATCGTCAGCTTTGTTTCAATCTCCGTCACAGCTTATGGGCGGCTAGCGCAATCGGGCAATAAAGACAGGCTTCTTGATCAATTCTGTCGTTGATTGTTGAGGAGCCTCCAGAAGCACGAAGAAGTAACAATTCTCCTTGAAATGGCTCTAGATGCGCCATAAAATAGAATAGCCTCTATAGAGAAACAATGGAATCCAGAAGCTGATCTCGCCTTTAAAATTGAAAAAAAATTGAACTGTGAAGAACAAAATGAAACAAAAAGTGCCGTTGTTTATTGTTTTACAGGCCAGTATTTATTACTGTTTTGTTTTTTTGTAAAAGCGATCACTTTAATCAAACATTCATCGATAGATTCAACAGAAAAAAACTGTCTATCAGTGTTTTATTTAAATAATAAATAAAGTTATAATTTTAAAACGTGACCCTTCTTCAGAAGGAAGTTCTAGATTCCGTTGTTTCTCCTGAGAGGCTATTCAATTTGAGCCAATTCTAGAAGAATTGTTACTACTTCGTGCTTCCGGACACATCAACGATCAAAATTGTTCTAGAAGCCTATCTTTATTGCCCGATCCGTCTTTCTCTTTGGACTCTCTAGTATATTCTAGCTCTCCTCCATTCGGTAATACGTCTATCTATCTAACATTTAATATTTATTGTTAAATGCGTGCTGCTACTGTTAAGGGAAGATTCGTATGCTTCCATTGTCGTTTTCATCACTGCTTAGATATATATTATAACTTTTCGCTATAATTTTCAGAGAGATGGCTGCGCTTTTCTCGCTGCTCCTCCTTCTTGCACCGTTCGCTTTCATCACCGAAGCTGGCAACGAGGTTTATATTTATTTTACAATTGTATTTAAATAAAAAAATTAAATTATATAAAAAAAGTTCACGCGATAATGACTGTGATAGTATAATTATAATTAAATTTACTAAAACATAATTTCTCCAGCAAGTGAACATCAACATCGACATGGGTGGCGGGCCCGGAGCTGGGGTTGGTCAAAGCTCTCTTTCTTACTTCTATCTCTTAGTTCTCGCTATCTTTCTCGTTCCCTCTCTGATTCTCATTTGCTCATTCTCTCCCTCACTTTCTTTCTCGGTCTCCTTCTCTCTCTCTCTCTATCTCTCTCTCTATCTTTCTCTCTTTTTCTCCCACTTTCCGCTCAAGAAAAACCTTCAGGCGACTAAGGATTACCTGCCGAAGACGAATCAAGCCCTGAGTGCAGAAGAGGAAGCCATGTTGCCGCCTGTCAGCAAATTTCGTTTCATTATGTATATTAAAAAAAAAATTCGAATAGCGAGACGAAATTCGCATGCATGCATGTTAGTTTTTAATTTCTGTGAGCTCCGCAATATTCTCCTGCTCAGAGCGATCAAAGAAAAGTTTTATGGCTCGCCCCGGGCATCGAACCTTCGAGCATATGCGGCACCGGTGGCGCTTACTACCAATACACTATACTCCTCCCCTTACAGTGCAAGGGAGCGACGTGGTCCGAATGGGCCATCTGCGGTGGGGCTTGCGGCGGATGTGAAGTCGCGAAAGTCGAGCGCAAGATTGTCTGCATGGATGAAGAAGGAGAGTCAGTGGTGTATTTTCAGAGTAAGTTTAAATACCCTACAATAATGGCCTTCATATCAATTAGAATAATAAAAAACGCCTTTAAAGTTGGTCTCCGGCGAATAATTAACATATCGTTTTTTAAGCATAGATCATTTCGTCTCATCGTAAAACTTAGATAGGGAAAGTTTGAATGAATTTTATCTTATCATTCCAGAATTATAGTTATTTTAAATATCACAGGTAGAGAATTAGCTACTGTAGTTCTTAGCACCCTCCTATTTTGCATCGCTCGAGCACATCAAAAACGCCAAACCCATCCATTTTGAAAAAAGATCTGTGCGTAGCAAAACATGGTAAAGCCGAACATTATTCCTCAAAGAGTGCATATCGGAGTTCGCAACCGACATTGGCCGGAAGTTTCTCAACACGTCGGCTCCCTATGAAATTTTTTGACCACAAATTTCTGTGGAGAGAGTGCAAGGGCAACAGCACTGAAATGAGAGGATCACAGCCTTCCGAAAACATGACTGGTAGAGAACTAGGCATATTTTGGCAACTGGCAGCTTGAGGCCTTTCCGTGCGGGACACTTCATGGATCAAATGCCTATTTTGAATTGCTTGCCCAACATTCGCCGGAGACTTCCTTTAACGTTGTTCATATGGTTAAAAAAAACATACCTTCGCTTTTATTTGATAACATGCCGAAGTTCAAAAGTACATACGATGAACAGAAATGTATTCATGTAAGACGATGTCAACTTTTTAAAAAGTGCTCTTTTCATTATTAGTTTTTTTCAAATTGTTCTTTTGACAATTTTCCTATCGTCTGTAATGGCAAACAGTAGAATTTTTTTAGAATTCTAGGACCAAAGAAGAAAAAGAACAATTTTTTTAGCTGAGATGGCCATGAATGCAAATTTTCTCATTATTCCCAAGTTTGCTCATGCGGTTTTTCAGGACGCTAAGCAAAACAGAGCAAAGGCCGTGCCGCAGCTACGTCATGTGTCCATTTCCGAGTAGGTGGATCTTAACTAATGAGGCACATTGCTCTGTTCTCTCTCTCTCTTTCTCTGTCTCTCGTTGTCCCTTTCTATCTCGCACACACTCGTTGTATCCCACTGGTTCTCTACCACTTCTTATCTCTCTCGTTATCACCCTCTCTCTCTCGCTCTTTCTCTCGTTATCTCTTTCTTCCAAATCATTCCACATCGATATTCACTACAATATCACCATGATATATTCCTTGTGTCAGAGCCCTCCTGCTGCACTGGATACACGAAGGGGATTGACCAAAAAGCCAAGAGGTTCATGTGTTTCATAAAGACGACCGTCTCGCCACCGACTTCTTCGCCGGTAGCGATCACTGCAGGACCTGTAAATATTGATCCGATTATCTCCAAAGCAGCTGAGCCAACGGCGACGGCTAAGCAAGAGACGGCCAAGAGCTCTGCACCGATTCCCCAGGCTTCCTTGTCCCCTGCCTCATAAATTCAGCCCAGTCAAGCCATAAGTCACTTCGATCAGAACCCAAAAGATCCCAATTGATTGATAAATATATCTATGTCTATCGGATATTTTGTGCTCACTTTTCGTCGACGTCGATAATGAAGTTTGACATATTAAAAAATTATTTATCTCATCAACACTACTTCCATTAAAGGAGGACGATCAACGGAAAGTCATTGACGATTTAAGATAAATCTTAGGTATTTTTGAATAGTCTTAAGCATGAAGAAAAAGTAAATGCGCATGAAAATCTAAAAAAGGTAAATATTCAAGCATAATATACTTGAAAGTACTTGAGAGTCCAAATTTTGAATGAATTTTTGATTGTGTCTCAGTGCAAAGAAAAGACGTGGTGTTACAATACGCAAAGGGAGCTTAACGGCGAAGTACCCATAGCGGGAAGATTTAATACTCTAATATCTTAAGACCTTTTTTATGCTTTACCATCTTTTTTTGTGTTAATATTCAACAATAAACTGAAGAAAATTAGGCAAAAGAGTATAAATTAGTAAACCTGCAATAATAACTGCGCCACTTTGGCGTCATTGTCAACCGCACTTTTTTTTGAGTAATTTAATGGGCTTCCGTTTGAGACCTTTGCACGTTTGAACATACATTTCAGTTTTTTTTGGTAAATGATTTTCTTTAAACAAGTGTCATGCAGCCAATTTGTCAACCACTACAATCTGAGTCGTAAAATTATGTTTTTCTGCCACAATGATCGATCAATGGGGATCCCCATTCTAAAATCTTCTTCGGTAAGCAAACAGTCATAAATTTCATGAACATTCATGAATCGATCTTACCTTAAACCAATATACTTTTTTCTCCGAGCAGAATCTGTCTTCTGACAATGAGCATCCTTTATTCCGTTTGGCAATGCTATGGATGACGAAAGAGACAGAGAAGAGGAAGAGACGACCACTCGAAGAGGAGAAGTTGCTAGCAAGTGAGACGAAATAGTCGTTCACTCTCACTCAATTCTTCATCCAATAACGAAATAATTAACTTGCATTTTAAACTATCATTATGGTTAACTTTTAACAATGAAGAAATGTGCGTTTTTATTTTCTTTACTTTCGAAGATTGATTATCAAGTTTGCGTGCAAGTGTGCTATATTTCTCAATTCTTCATCCAATAACGAAATAATTTTTTGTGCTATATTTCTTTTGCACTTGATATATTTAAATAGTAAATAAAAATTATAATTTAAAAGTGAACCTTCTTGAGCATCCTTCCCTGATGTTTTTCTTACACTCTTGTTCTAGAGAGTGCATTCAAAAACGCGGCTATCGCATTCGGGCAATAAAGACACGCTTCTTGAACAATTCCGTTGGCCTTGATTGTTGATGAGCCACCATAAGCACGAAGAAGTAACAATTCGTCTGGAAATGGCTTAAAGGACGCCAACAAATTTAATAGCCTCTCTAGAGAACCGACGGAATCTAGAAGTCGATCTTAGCCTTTAAAATTGAAAAAAGGTAGTAAATACAAAATGAAACAAAAAGTCCTACTGTTTATTGATTTACTGACCTGTTTTTTTATTACTGTTTGTTTTGTAAAAGTAATCACGTTCATCAAACTTTCATTTATAGGTACTTCAGGAAAAATTGTCAATTTGTAATTTATTTAAATAACAATTTTAACAATCAGCGACAGAATTGTTCAAGAAGCCTGTCTTTATTGCCCGATTGCGATAGCCGCCTTTCTGTCTGGATTCTCTTGAAGATTCGTGCTGTTCTACATTCGGTAACATGTCTATGTATGTATCTAACATGTATGCATGTATGTATATGTATCTATAGCTAAATGTTAGCTGCAACTGTCGTAAACGCAAGATACACACATATATAAGGGAAGATTCGTATGCTTGCCTTGTCGTTTTCATCACTGATTAGTTACATATTATTATTTTTTCTCAATACTTGTCATTGAGATGGCTGCTCTTTTCTCGCTGCTCCTCCTCCTTCTCGCCTCGTTCGCTGTCACCACCGAAGCTAGCAATGAGGTTGATATTTATTTTCTATTGGTATTTAAATAATTAAAAAATAAAATTATATAAATGATTCAAGAGTAATACGAGTTTAATGATAATAATTATATTATTATTATTATTATTATATTAAATTAATTAAAACCCAATTTCTTCAGCAAGTGAACATCAACATCGACATGGCTGGTGGAAACGGGCTTCCTCCAGGAGTGAGCTATCTTTAATAAAAGAATTTTCAATAAAAAATTAAACGAATTATACAAATGTATCTAATTTTAAGGTGGTCAACAATTGGAGTAACCTCTTCCAGTGGACCAAGGATGGCGATGAAGTCTCGCCCGTCGGACGCAAGTGAACAAGAAGAATGAACGGCTTCAAGGAATCCATTCATGGCGTCTATTGAAAATCTATAAAGATCCTGTAAAGTAAAAAATTGTCAGATACACAACTCGACAATAAATTTCTTCACTTTTAAGCCAGAAAACTGTTACATTTGAGATTAAAAGGCACGAAAGAATTGTCAAAGCTCTGAATCTATGAAGTCAGTAAAATCTCATTATTGCCAGACAATAAATTTGCAACCTTTTACAAATGTTCTAAAAGCAATAAATTCTAGATATTTAGATTTTCGGTAAACAAACATACAGCACGCTAAAATAGTTCGGAATTAAAAGGGAATTGTTTTTGAAATGGCTTAGTTTTCCTTATAGCTCTCTCTCATTCTCTCTCTCTCTCTCTCTCTCTCTCTCTCTCTCTCTCTTTCTTTCTGTTCTCTCTGTTGTTTCTTTCTCTCTCATTCTCTCTTTCTTCGCTCGGTCGTTCCTGCTATTTCTACTAAGATTCCATAGCTGGGCAACGACGGCCTCTTGGTCATCGCCGAGGACAAGATGTCTACTTCAAGAGGAATTGTCAATGCTGCCGACTCTGGACGAGTCCGGTCTCTGGAAGAGGGAAAGAGAGAGAAACAGAGAGAGAGAGAGAGAGCGAGAGAAAGATAGAGAAAGAGAGAGAGAAAGAGAGAGAGAGGAATGGAGAAGTAGATGACGCCGTCAAGGTTATCAAGCAAAGCGGTCGCGTTGCGCGTTCGTATATTAAAATATTTTATTCAAAATGCAGGCATATTATCCTGACAATCAAATAAAGTACCGTCTAATTCATTCTTCAAATAGTATTTCATTGCGCCGTTTGTCGTCCGCATCCGGCCACCAGATCAGCGCCAATCCTTGACAAAGTCTATTAGGCTTCCCCGAGCTTATGAAATGAGCTATGTATATACCGTTCGAAGAATATGGACGAGTAGATAATGGAACTGATAAGGGAGAGATCGGGGCCGTGGAACACAGAGGCTGCAGAGGTTTTGGAGAGAGGAGTAAAATGAGAGAGGTCGAGCAAGGGAGAGGAAGAAGGATAAAGAGACTGGGAGCGAGAGAGAACGAGAGAGAGAAAGAGAGAGAGAGAGAGAGAGAGAGAGAGAGAGAAGGAACGAGAGATGGAGGGGGGGGGTGGAGCGAGGGGAAGAAGAGAGAGAGATCGGGAGATATTCAATGCGGTCTGATTGGCACACTTCGGCACTCCGCGTCCATTTCTGCCATTGTTGTTGCACATCACAGTACATTTGTAAAAAAAAAAATAGCTTGAATAAAAGCAAGAAAAAGACAAATGGAAAGCACATTGGTGGATGCTCAAAGGAGCACAAAATAATTTAAATTTTTGCATTTTCCTAATCAATTTGGCCTCTCTAAATCATATGTTGTCTGGCCCTTGTGTCAGGCAAAAAAAGGCGAATTCAAGCGTGATTTTGAGGGCTCCTTGAACAAATGCCGCCATTAAGATATGTATGTCCATACATACACTTTTATTGGTTGGATGATCACAAGCCGCCTTTCTTCTTCTTATTAATGATTATTGGCTTTAGTCATCCTTCTCAGCAAACGTCTTCTTTCTGTGCGGCATTTTCGTTCTATCGTAAAACGGTCGTACAAAAGGCAAAAGGCTCATGTTTTGTCGCCTCTTCCAGCGTTGTTCTAATCACGTTTGACCCAGGAACCATTTTGGTCATCATTATAAAATATTTTCTTTGCATGATTTAAGTGATAATTATTAACATAAAAAAAATCATAAATTAATATTAAACTGTAAGATAAATTAATTTGATAAGTAAAGTATAAATAAACCACAATTATCGCCACAGGAATGGCAACGTTTCTGTCGCTCTTTCTTTTACTCACATCTTACGCAACGTTCGTTTCCACGTGCAATGAGGTAAAATTAAATTTTTAAAAATTTAAATTTCACGCTTAAAAATTTTGACAGCAATTAATCCAGAATATTGAAGTAGAAATTGATTTAGCAAGTCAATGTCAACATCGATATGGGCGGCGGAAGCAGAGTTGAGGTTCAATTTCGAATCACTATTTTTTTCTCTCTATTTCTTACTCTATACTCTCTCTTTCTCTCTAGTCTCTCTCTCTCTCTTTCATTCCTCACTTGTCATTTTGAATCGACGCCTTCCACATAATCCCTCGCCAGAGTCTCTGGTCCCCGTGGGGCGCTTGGAAGGGCGACTGCAACTTTACGTGTGGCCGCTGTGGCTGGCATGCTCGCGAGCGAACGTGTCTCACGAGTCGTTTTGGGCGTGATTGTCCGTAAGTTAGGGGAAAAAATCAATATTGCAGTCTTTGCTTGTTCTACACTCTTTACTTCGATATTCAGGGGAAATTAATTTTTTTTTTAAAAGAGCGCTTTTGCCGTGACTAACTTTAAGCAAAAATAAACGATATCGTTATTTTATTATTCACAATTTCCTTCGATTAAAATTGGAACATGCCATGTTTTTAATCAGCCATATGGTAAATAATGAAGTATGAAAAAAAACAATAATTCAGTGGCCCAGCGCTCCAGGAAGAATCATGCGGAAGCGATTCGCTGTGTCCGATCACGAGTCGCAGTCACTAGAATTTGATTTACAAATTGTTTTGAAATATTTTTAATACCACCTTTCTCTAAGTAAATATGTAGTTCTGTATATAATTAATTTTATAATTAATTAATTAATTGCATTTATAATTAATCTCATGACCCGAATGTTCATGAGATTAATTCATTCCCCAGAGCCGTCTTGCTGCTATCCGTACACGAAGGGAATCGACGAGAAGGAGGGTCGCTTCTATTGCAAGCTGAACTTTCCGCTCAAGGAAAACCTACCGGCGACTACGGATGGCAAGCCGAAGGATGAGAATGTCCTGAATGCGGAACAGGAAGCCAAGCTGCCGCTCGTCAGCAATATTTCGTCTCATTATTTATATTTAAATACATTTTCATACAGCGAGACGAAGGACACATGCATGTCAGATTTTAATTTCTGCGCTCCACAGTATTCTCATGCGCAGTGCAAACAAGAAAAAAAGTTGTGGCTCGCCCCGGGCCTCGAACCTTCTATCACTTGCCTTATGGAAGGCGCTCGCTACCAATGGGCCATCCTCCACTCCTAGTGTACTGAAACGACATGGTCCGAATGGTCCGACTGCAGCGCGGCATGCGGCGGCTGTAACGTCGCGAACATCGAGCGCAAGATTGTCTGCAAGGATGGAGAAGGAGCGTCAGTGGTGTATTTTCAGAGAGCTATTTTTTAGTTGAGATGGTCATATATGAATACATTTTTCTCGTCATTCCCAAGTTTACTCATGCGGTTTTCCAGGACGCAGATCAGCAGATCGACAAAGAACTGCAGCAGCAATGTCATGTGCCCATTCCCGAGTTGGTGGATCTTAGACCACTTTTCAGGCACTTTGCTCTGCTTTATTTCTCTATCTCTCTCTCCCATTCTCTCTCTCTCTCTCTCTCTCTCTCTCTCTCTCTCTCGCTCTTCCTGTTCCTTCCTAATTGATATTTCGGAAGTACCGTACTCTCATGTAATTTTGGTCAAGAGATGTTTCTTATGTCAGAGCCCGCCTGCTGCGCTGGATACACGAAGGGGATTGACAAAAAAGCCAAGAGCTTCGTCTGTTTCAAAAAGAAGAGCGTCTCACCAAAGACGTCTTCGCCGGTAGCGAGCACGGGAGGACCAGTAACTATTGATCCAATTGTTCGTCGAACTCCTGGAGTAGCTTCTTCATCCCAAGGACCAGAACCAGTGACGACACGCAAGCCAGAGCAGGCCAAAAGCTCTGCCCCGATTCCCCATGCCTCCTCGTCCCCTGCCTCTTAAATTCAGCATAAATCAAGCCATAAAGTCACGTTGATCAGAAACTGGCAATCGATATCGGCACTTTGAGCAGAACCCAAAGAATGCCTATTGTGTAATAAATATACATATCTATGTACATAAGTATATCGTTTAGCTTGTGCACTATAATCTGAGTCGTAAAATAATGATCTTCTGACATAATGAGCCCAATTTGTAAAAGTAGGTTATAAATTTCATGAACATTCAAGAATCGTTGCTACCTTAGGTGATTTTCTTATAAATTTTCAAAAAAAATACAAAATCTGTTTCTGAACATCCTTTAATCCGGATGGCCTGGCTTTGGATGACGGACGAGGTAGACGAGGGATGGCAAGACAATGAAAGAGGCAGAGAAGAGGAAGAGACGACCACTCGACGAGAAGAAGCTGATGGCAAGTGATGCGAAATGTCACTATCACTCAATTATTTTCATCAGTTCATTTGCAACACACTAACAGGCTCCTCAATCATCGGAATGTCGGAATGCATGAAATGACACACTTACTTATATGAATACGTATTTGAATATTTAAACATCAATTCAGCAATGAACCCAAGTGACGCGAAATGATCTTCATCCCATTTCAGGAAAACGAACAAGTGTTTAAAATAAACATAAGCTCATTTTCATCAGTAACGTAGAGTGCATTGGCTTATCATTTCTGCAATCATTTCTCAATCCCTCCCTTTCTTCTTTCTCCTTCTCTCACTTCTCTCTCTCTCTCCCGTTCTTTAATGCTCTCCGTCTTCTAGCCCCTCTCAAAACTGAATTATCTTTCTCGCACTCTCTTTCTCTGCACCTTCTCCTTCTTAGTAAGGGGGACATAATCCTTAATTGCAGCAAATGGGAGGAGAATTGACAATCTATTCAAACATAAGTCCGCCTCAAATTTCCAAGCTATGTAAGGTACATACGACATACGCATAGCTGATCGGAGAAATACGTTTTTTTAAAGACGAACTTCAGGAGCAACATCGATGCACATGAGTGAGCACAATCTTTCAGATAAAGAGAGAATTAAATATATTTCTTAAGGAGCATTTTGGTGTGTAGCAGACATATGCACTATGTACATATGGCATAAAGGAGACGTGAGGTTGTTGTAGCCATTAGATCGATTTTATGATCAAGAATCGCTTCATAGCTTGAATAGTGCTGAAGATATGAGGAAGGGGACGAGGAGACATGAGGAATCGGGACAGAGCTCTTGGCCGGCTCGGGCTTATCCGTCGTCTCTCGCTCGTGTGCTTTTGAGGAGGAAGCTGCTACAGGAGCTCGACGAAAAATTGGATCAATATTCGCTGGTCCTCCAGTGATCGCTACAGGTCAAGGCGAGATTCTCGCCTTTTTGAAACACATGAAGCTCATGCTTTTTGGTTAATCCCCTTCTCGTATCCAAGCGAGCTCTGACACGAGGAACATATCATGGTGATATTATCGTGAATATCGTGCATGCAACATTCTGTGCAGCAACAACTTGGTGGGAGTGGCAGCGCTGGCTCTCTACTACACATGGTCCTCGGAATGGCCGTCTGAGGCCTCTGTTCCAAAGGAACGCCTGCAGTTCCGCTGTATCCATGACGCTGGTGCTCGGCATTGAAGACGCAGCTTCTCGACAAGGATGTCACTGGAATTCCGGTTCCCATCTGACGGTGATCCTGATGGTATTCGAGAAGGGACAGACCTTGAGTGGGCTCGTTCGATTCCCTAGCTTCTTCCTTCTTCTTCAGTAACATCTCTCATATTGCTATCAGTAAAATGTGTAGTTCTCCAGAACGCCTTTCGACTTCCCGTGAGAGCAGACTGAGGTCTCTGCACGCTCGACATTTGTCAAGGAAGGAAAGCGAGATAGAGCATCTGTGCAATGTTCCGCACGGGTTGTCCATGGCAGCATTTCAGCTTCTCTGATAGGCTTGCACAGATTCTTGTAGGGTTCGAAGTTCTCTCTGTTTGAGTCCTAGACTGTGCATGCTGGCGACTCAATGCTCCGCAATTTGTTCACGCTGAACTTCGACTGGCTGTTCAATGACATGAGCAGTTTCGGAGATGCTCAAAGGTGATCACGTACTTGCTTGTCGTTGCCGCCATTCTGGCATTCTCGTTCTCTTATTCTTCTTCTTCTTCATCACCGATTGCCAGCAGTGGTGCTATTAATCTAGGAAGAAAGAAAGATGAGCTCGACTCTTTTGTCTTTAACTTTTTTCAGAGTTGAGTTCAACTCTCAATACAACACTTCATCAGAGAGTGAAGTAGGCCCAATTGGCAGGTTGACGTGTCTGAATGCTGGAACTTGTCGTGGGCACAAAAAAGTAACACTTTTTTCTTCAAATGGCTCAAGGGACGCCATAACTAGAGAAACAACGAAATCTAATAGACGATCTACGCCTTTAAAAGAGAAAGTAATTAAAGGAGGACGGTTACAGCAAATTATGTGATATTTCAAATTGCCGTGGCCTTTCGCACTCTTTTTTTTCACGCAGCGGGTTTGTGCGACCTGCGAAATAGAATGAGAATGAGGAATCACAGGGAAGACGCGGCAATTCGAATCTGACTTAAATATTTTTCGGTGATCGCCCTCCTTTAAGCAATAAATACAAAATGAAACAAAAAGTGCCACCGTTTAGTATTTTATTGGCCTGTTTGGTACTGTTTGATCTTGTAAAGTGATAACTTTTATCAAAATGTTCTTCAGAAAATTGATAATGACTAATTTACTCAAATAAAAAATTTAAAAAAATAATAAATTTCAAACCCTTCTTCAGAACTAAGATATAGATTCAAGTGCTTCTCTACAGAGGCTGTTCTATTTGATGGTAGAGCCTATTCAATTTGTTGGCGCCCCTTGAGCTATTTCAAGAAGAATTGTTACTTCTTCGTGCCTCTCTCTTTATTGCCCGATTTCGATAGCTGCCTTTCTCTCTGGATTCTCTAGTAGCTTCTTGCTCTTTTCCCGCTTCAGCAACAGTCCACACCACCTGCATGCATGAAACGTGTATATTTTTATGTCTAAATACGCGCTGCTACTGTCGTTAATGGGATACATAAAAGGCAAGCTTTAAGCTGTCATTTTCATCATTGCTTACAATTAGGCACAATTTACCATGGTCACTTGCATAGGCCCTATCTTGTCGTGAACAAGAAATTTTCTTGATAACCTGACTCAGGAATATATTTTCTTATATAAATTTATGCATATATAAATTTTTACTAATTATTATTACATTAACCAAAGTTATTTAAAAAGAAAATGTGATTATATATTATTATTTTTCTCTAGTTTTCATAAGGATGGCTGCGGTTTTCCTCGCTGCTCCTCCTCCTCGCATCGTTCGCTGTAACCACAGAAGCTGACAATGAGGTTAATATTTATTTTACAATAGTATTTAAATAAATAAATATTAATTATATCAAACATTCACGTGCATAATGATTGTAATAATATTATTATTATTAAATTAATTAAAACCAATTTCTCCAGCAAGTGAACATCAACATCGACGTGGGTGGCGGGCACGGTGTTGGGGTTGGTCAATGTTCTCTTTCTCACTTCTTATTCTCTAATTCCCTCTCTGATTCTCCTTGCTCATTCTCTCTCTCCCCCTTTCTGCCTCGGCCTCCCTTCTCTCTCTCTCTCTCTCTCTCTCTCTCTCTTTCTCTTTTCTCCCACTATCCGTTCAAGAAATACCGACCAGCGATTAAGGACGAGCGGAAGAAGGAAGATATAAAGAGGGCGGAAGAGGCAACCAACGTGTCGCCCGTCAGCAATACTTCGTTTTATTATTTATATTAAAAAATTCATATTTTTGGCTCAGACGGAGATCAATGAAACGAATAATCTACTAATACAAGTCTATCAATATAAATAAGAAACCCTGAAAATTTCATTAACTTTCATCAACATTGAAGGAAAATATGCATGAAAAACCAAAAGTTAATAGACTTTTGACCAGCACTGCATGTACATATTTCTATGCTCGGCAGTATTGTTGTTTCACGCCCCGGGCATCGAACCTTCAAACATGCGCCTTATGAGTTGCGCTCCTACCAACAGGCCATCCTCGACCCCTTGCAGTGCACGGAAGCGACGTGGTCCGAATGGTCCGACTGCACCGCGTGCGGCGGTTGTGACGTCACGGACATCATCGAGCGAAAGATTGTCTGTAAGGATGCAGTTGGAGAGTCAGTGGTGTATTTTCAGATTTAGCTTAAATACTCTATACAATAATCGACTCCATATCTATTCGATAAAAAAACAACTTCATATTGTTTAAAAAATTAATAATAAATAAACCGGAACTTTTTTTTAGATAATATGCCGCAGTTACGAATAAAGTACATCGATGAAAATAAATGTATTCACAAATGACCATGTCAACTTAAAAAAAAATTCTTTTTTTTTCAGAATTAGTTCTTCAAATAGTCCTTTTGACAATTTTCATATCGTCAGTAATGGCAAACAGTGGATTATTTTTTAAATGTTTTTTTAGAAGCCTAGGACAAAAAAAAAGAAAAAGAGTAATTTTTTAGTTGAGATGGTCATATATGAATGGACATTTTTCTCTTCATTCCTCAGTTTGCTCATGCGGTTTTTCAGGACGAAAATTATGTAGCAGAGAGACAAAGAACTGCAGCAGCGACGTCGTGTGCCCATTCCCGAGTAGGTGGATCTTAGACCACTAATCAGCTCATTGTCCTGCATTCTCTCTCACTCTCACTCACTCTCTCTCACTCACTCTCTCTCTCTCTCTCTCTCTCTCGTTGCCTCCTTCTATCTCGCACACACTCGTTGTATTCCACTGGTTCTCTTTTTCTTATCGCTCTCGTTATCTCCCTCTCTCTCGCCCTTTCTCTCGTTACCTCTTTCTTCCAAATCTTTCCCCATCGATATTCACTACAATATCACCATGATATGATCCTTGTGTCAGAGCCCTCCTGCTGCGCTGGATACGGGTTGGGGATAGACGAAACAAGAACGAGATTCGTGTGTTTGAAAAAGGAGAGCGTTTCGCCTTCAGAGGTAGCGATCACTGGAGGATTATTCGTCTCCTCCTGGAGCAGCTTCATCCTCCAAAGCACCGGAGCCAGAGACGACGGATAAGCCAGAGCCGGCCAAGAGCTCTGCCACGATTCCTCAGGCCTCCTCGTCCCCTGCCTCGTAAATTCAGCACCAATCAAGCCATAAAGCCATTGTTGATCAGAAAATCGTAGTAACGGCTACAACCATCCAGCATCTCATTAATGGCATACATACATATGTATATTTGCTAAACAGCAAAATGTTCCTTAAAAATATATAACTCTTTACATATATCGGCTAGATTATGCTCACCAACTTACACCTAAGTAGCCGCTCGTGAAGTTCTACTTAAAAAAATGCATTTCTCTGATTAATACTGTTTACCTTACAAACATGAAAAGTCACGAACTTGGGTGCCACTACAATGTAAGCCGATCAACCACAATGAGCCCCGTTGTAAAATCCATTTCAAAAGCTTACAAACAGTTATAAATTTCATGATTATTCACGAAGAGCTCTTATTTCATGAAGCGATGAGCATTTCGCATCACTTGCCATCAGCTTCTTCGAGTGGTCGTCATTCCTCCTCTTCGTCTCTCTCTTTTCCGTCATCCATTGCCAGGTCATCCGGATTAAGGGATGCTAAGAAGATAGATTCGTATTGGAGAAAATTAAAAGAAAATCGCTTCATGAAATGAAAACGACGCATGAATGTTCATGAAATTTATACCTTTTGAAAGTTTCTCATAATTTCAGATCTTACGTTAGAATTTAGACGCTGGCAATTTCGTTGCTTGACATGTTTGTAAGGTACATATGACGCGATTTGCGAGATAATCAAGAAGAATCATGCTGCCCGGGGACCCGGCCAAAATCGTGCAGCTTGGAATTTGTTCAAAAGTTCATTTTAGGTACTTTTTGGTATCAGGAATCGATTGGGCGCGATCTAGGCATCCGAAAATGACTTTCTCTTCTGCTATGAAGGCTTGAATTATTGAGCTCGCCGCGTCTGGTGGCAAGTTGGATGCACGTCTGAGCTCATTGCGCCGCAGTTTGTCGAGATATAGAAATGAAATTTTGCATCCTAATAGGCAAGATATTGCTCTAAACAACAAAAAATTTAAAAAGTGAAAATGTCCAACTTTCAATTTGTTATAGATTTTTATGTTTGAGGGAGCACAGATAACGTATTTCTCATTTTAGTAGAACCGAACCTATACAGCTGTATAGAGCATGAAAAGAGCTTTCGAATGGATTATTGGGTTTAGGAAACTTAGGATGCGCTGAAGTTTCCTGATCGATTATCATGGAGCGGCAGTGCAAATCAGCACGTCCGCGGCGTAGAAGAATTACTTCAGAATCATTTTCGTATGCCGAAACATACACCACAAGAAAGAACGTGAAATTTGCTACAAGCTGAACCACTTTCAATAAAATTCCGAATCTACGATGTTTTGCTATAAATCAAAAGATTAGGGCATCACTTATAACAATTCTTCAAGGAGGGGCGCTTAAAAAATTATTGGAATATTCTAATTCGAATAAACTAAAAATATGGATTATTGGGCGCAACGAAAATGGCACTACCGGCCCAATATTTAAAGCCAATAACAATACATTGTAGACTTGAAATATTATTGAAAGGGGTTCAGCTTGTAGCAAATTTCACGCTCTTTCTTATGGTGTATTTTTGGACGTGCGAAATTGCATATGATGTGGTGTTTTGGACTGCAGCTCAGGGATAATCGACTAGGAAACTTCAGCGCATCCTAAGTTTCCTAAACCCAATAAGCCTTTGGAAAGCTCTTTTCATGCTCTATACAACAGTATAGGTTCGGTTCTACTAAAATGAGAAATACGTTATCTGTGCTCCCTCAAACATTAAAATCTATAACAAATTGAAAGTTGGACATTTTCACTTTTTAATTTTTTTGTTGTTTAGAGCAATATCTTGCCTATTAGGATGCAAAATTTAATTTCTATATCTCAACAAACTGCGGCGCAGTGAGCTCAGACGTGCATCCAACTCGCCACCAGACGCGGCGAGCTCAATAATTCATGCCGTCATAGCGAACGAAAGAGACATTTTCTGATGACTAGACCACTTCCAATCGATTCCTCATACCAGAAAACGCCTATAAGGAAGTTTTGAACAAAATCAAAGCCGGTCGATTTTGGCCGGGTCCCCGGCCATTTGGATACTCTCGCAAATCGCGTCATATGTACATACGACATACGCATAGTTAATTTGTTTAAGTCGAACTTCATGAGCAACAAGTGAGCACAATCTTGTAGAGAGAATTATGTATTTTTGGGAGCATTTTGGGGTGTAGCAGATATGTATATGTATATACATATGTATGTATGTATCAAGAAGAGACGCGAGATAACTGTTGTCACTACATCGATTTTCTGATCAACAATGGCTTTATGGCTTGATAGGTGCAGAATTTATGAGGCAGTTGACGAGGAGTAGGCATGGGGAATCGGGACAGAGCTCTTGGCCGGCTCTGGCTTAACCGTTGCCGCTGGCTCCGGTGCTTTGGAGGATGAAGCTGCTCCAGGAGCTCGACGAATAATTGGATCAATATTTACTGGTCCTCCATCCGCTGCTACCGATGAAGGCGTGACGCTCTCCTGTTTGAAACACACGTAGCTGTTGGTCTGTTCGTCAATCCCCTTCCAGTATCCACGGTAGCAGGCGGGCTCTGACACAAGAGAGAGCGAGAGCCAGAAAGCAGAGCAATGTGCTTCACTAGTGGCCTAATTGTAAGATCCACCTACTCGGGGATGGGCACAAGACGTTACTGCTGCAGCTTTTTGTCTCTCTGCTAATTTTCGTCCTGAAAAACAGCATGATTATACTTGGAAACAATGTTAAGAGGTGTTTTTCTTACATGAGGGCGCATCTCATAGATATGGAGTCGATTATTGTAGAGTATATAAGCTAACTCTGAAAATACAATACTGACTCTCCTGCTTCATCCTTGCAGACAATCTTTCGCTCGATGTTGTCCGCGACGTCACAACCGCCGCACGCGGTGCAGTCGGACCATTCGGACCACGTCGCTTCCGTGCACTGCAAGGGCTCAAGGCCGCGTCAAGGCAAAACCTACTATTAGTGCAATTAAAGATCGTGTTTCTGCCCGCACTTTGACTGACAACTCCGAAAAGGCTACCTGCTTTGCAAATTCTTTCCAATTATCCTACTCCTCCTCTATACCCTCACCATCTGCATGTAATTCCTTCCCATCTAGGACATCTGCACGAATTGATTACTTAGACTTCTATGCCGTACAGTTCACCATATGCTTAGAAGTCTTCCCCTTCGAAATTCTTGTACTCCTGACGGAGTTCCCTATGCATTTCTTAAAGGCCCTTCTGTAGCTATCTCTGTTCCTCTTACTATACTTTTTAACCGATTCCTCCTTCATGGCATTTGTCCTTCTCTCTGGAAAACAGCTCATGTTAAGCCCATTTATAAGCGCCAAGGCGACATTAGCGACCCTGCTAATTATAGACCCATTTCCCTTACCTCAGGCATTTCTAAAACATTTGAGCGCATTGTGTGCAAGCAGCTATTTGCTTATCTTGATGAACATGGCCTCCGCTCTCCTTCTCAGCACGGCTTTCGTAGGAGAAAATCATGCGCCTCTGCTCTGCTTTCCTCTCTCTTCACCTGGCACTCCGCGGTTGACTCGTCCTCCTTTGCTGTCTATATTGACTATTCTAAAGCATTTGACACTATCCCTCTCCCATTTCTTATTAAGAAGCTCTCCTGCTATGGTATATCTGGCTCTCTCCTCCGTTGGCTCTCTTCTTTCCTCACCGATAGAACACAGCGGGTAATAGTGGACGGGGAACTTTCCTATGAATACGCGGTTCCTTCTGGAGTCCCTCAGGGAAGCGTCTGTGGCCCACTTATGTTTCTTCTTTACATTAATGACCTTCCCGAGTACTTACCCATTGGCTCATTCTGTACACTTTATGCTGATGATGCTAAAATATATACTGTTGCAGATACTGTGCTTCTGCAACGCGCATTGTGTTGCCGAGTGGTCATCCGACTGGGGACTCGCCATCAACTTCAACAAGACGATGTTCATGGCCATTGGACATGCCCACCCAACCTTTCAACCTACCCTACTTTCTCAGGCAATACCTCCCACTTCATCTTATCGTGACCTTGGGGTCCAAATGTCTAATGATCTTTCTTTCCAAAACCATATTGATTTGATTTGTAGACGAGCAACTAGAGCCTTCTTCCATATACTAAGGAACTTTAGATCTCGCAATATCACTTATCTAGTTCGTTTATTTGTCATTTATGTTCGCCCTTTCCTTGAATTTTGCATGGAAGTATGGTCCCCTAGCCAAATTTACCTTATTAACCAGATTGAGAACATTCAGAAGCACTTCACGCGACTTGCCTTTAAAAGATGCGGTCTCTCCCTCCTCCCCTACAGTGAGCGTTTAGCGTTTGTAAATATAGAGCAGCTCTATGCCCGCCGTGATATTAATGACCTTGTCGTTGCTTATAAGATTGTTAAAGGCCTATATGGTATCAAGTCAACTGATATATTTAGTTTCTCACCAGTTGGGTTTACTAGAGGACATCGCTTTAAGCTGCGTAAGTTCAAGTTTCATTCTAGCATGTATATGAACTTTTTTGCAAATAGGATTGTCGACTCTTGGAATAGACTGCCCGACAAGATTTTTGATTTATCGTTGCCATCTGCTCGCCTTCTCATTAAGAATCATGTCCTCTCTCGTTGAATGATCTATTCGTGTTATAATTATGGCAGCTAATTAATTGTGATATATTTTAATTCCTTTCTAATGTTCTTTTTTTGGTGCCCTATGCATCATATTGGCCGCCTTGTTGCGAGCATCTTATTTATCTGATTGCGCAATTCTCTCGGTTAAGTCTTTCTCCCGTGTCTATAAATTTATTAAAACAATGCAGATAAACAAATATATATAATAAATGCCAATTGAGTTTACTCAGTTTATGTGTTGAAATACATTTCATTCTTCTCATCTCTCACAAGTTGAATCTGGTCAATTGATTGTGACCCTACACATCTTAATCAAAAGTCATGAATACCGGTTTCTCCCCCGGAAAAGGCTCTTTTCAGCGAGACATGGTGCGCGTCTTCCACGGTGGGCTCGTTTCGGCAACGCGGATAGCCGAGCTATCCGCGTGGCAACTGCTCTCATGTCTCTCAGACCAAGCTGAACACGTCCATCATAGTACGTCAATTCGCCCATTGCGCCTATGTCAAGTTCCTGTATCCAGACATACGACAACCAGTCCTTTCTCTAAGTCACCCTCTGATGAACAGAGCAACGTCAATGGCCAACTGCCTGTGAAGACTGGCGGAAGAGAAGGAATTAAGTAACGGCGAGCAACAATTAAGATTACGTTGCGATGCAGTCGCCGAATCAGACTTCTATTCTCCAAATCCCGCTGAGTATCCCTCACGAGTGGAATGGCAGTAAAGATCTGGTGGCAACCGGTGATGAAGAAGAAGAGAACGAGAAGCGGAAATATCCGCAGTGACAAGCAAGCAAGTACGTGGTTGCCTTTGAGCATCTCTCCGAAAATGCTCAAATGCGATGACGTGCTTGCCTGTGATGCGAAATGATCACTCTTACTCAGTCAATATCACTAGTTCATTTTCAACAATAAATTACAGTGTAGGTTACGGAGGTATTTTTTAAATTTTATTTTCCATGCAAGATTCTTCATGTCACTTTGAAGGTGCCTTTTGCACACGATGAAGGGCAGACTTTACTGGTGCAAAGTACGTCGGTGACAGCGAAGTTTTGTAAAGTTTATTACTATAGCTGCTTTTGTTGTTGTTGTCGTTGTAAGCAAGCCAAACGCCTATTAAAACATACATATTTAAATAGCAAGTTATCAATCTTCAATTTTCCTTTGCACGCATTTTAGGTTTGACATTTACCTCCAAGTTTTCATTCTGTGATTGACATGGAAATAGCAAATGCAAAATTTATTGCCGCATTACAAGATCTTGGAAATTTGAGGCGAACTTATGTTTGAATTGATTTCTTCTCTGTCATCTCTCCGCCGAATTCCTGCAATTAAGGATTAGGTCCCTCTTATTAAGAAGGAGAAGGTTCAGAGATAGAGAGTGCAAGAAAGAGCATTCAATTTGGAGAGGGGTTAGAAGACGAAGAGCATTAAAGATCGATAGCGAGAGAGAAGAGAGAGGGAGAAAGAAGAAAGGGAGAAAGGAAAGTTCTGCGCGATATACATATGTATGTAGATAGACATTATGAGGAGGAATGTCGATGAAGCGTAGAATGTTTACCTTGCTCACGGATTTTTCCTTGATCACACGATCCTTTCGCATCTTCAGGAACACTCGGAACTTTCGAATGATCTGATAAAACAAAGAGCTCCAGGGTAACATGGAACTCTCGTTTCTTTCCTAGCATTATTAGACAAAGTTTCATGGTTAATTAATGACGAATTATTACCTCTATTGCATATTCTCAGAGACGAACAAATGTCTCCTTTGGCGAACCATATACATATTTTTTCAAACACACACACATATATGTACCATGATCGAATTGACGACTGGGGGGATGAGAGCGAGGGCGGAGAGTGGCAAGCAGACCAGACAGATTGTACGCGCGATCGATACTGAGATAGCATTATTTTATTTTTATTAATCGATTAGGAAAACTAATTTTTTTGTATTTTCTTTGGAATACCAAAACTCTTTAAGCATTTCTATTTATTCTCTCAGCATGAATAAATATAAAATAAAAGAAATCTACGACCATCGTCGTAGTGGCTCTTGAGCTTGTCGTCAGCCGCCGTAGTATTTTGAGGGGTAATCCTCAGGATGAGGATAATATGTCTGAATCTCTGGCATGAGAGTGCTCTCTCGTTCTGTCTAGCATGCCACCATTGTTTACCCTCATGGGTAATGGCATGGAAAAGGCTGGGGGGTAATGTTTGGGTAACGAGGACAGACCGAGAGAGCATGCAATTCTTGGAGACGAGGTCAACCTCATGTGTAAAATGGTTATGCCAATACGCATTGGCATAACCGTTTTTACCTTTCATCGTCCAGCTCCAAATTACGAATATAGTATTTGTGGTAAAAGTAACGGCATACTGTCCGGAACCATGAAAGATTAACTCTAAATTAGCATTTGAATTGTGATCGTAATATAATTGCAGTATGAGTATGTTAATTGCCGTTTATGGTTAAATCATATGCCTTATTGTTGCAGCAACGGTTTCGATGGAGGAATCTAAGAAGAAGAAGAAGGAAAGCTTCTCAGCAGAGATGTCCGACTACCTGATTCTCGACATTTTCGAGAACAGGGCTCTCCTCTTTGATGGGAACGCAGATCGAGATGCGAACGCCAACTGACGACGCAATCTGTTCTGGGAACGACTCTGCAACCGATTCATCCTCAAGTTCCGGACAATCACAACTGCGAAGGCTATCAAGGACCACTTTAAGTATCGCAAGTCTTCATTGAAGAAGAACTTTGCGAAGTGGAATCGGTTAACTTATTCATCAGCATTCTTTTTCTCATTTGGTGTATGCAACAGTTCTACATTATTTCTGGTTTTTGTTAGATACCTGACGCAAACCGGTGGAGGAGTTGACAGAAGCTTCGTGGTCCACTGACCGAACAGATGGGCCTCTCCGACTACTTGCTGTCAAGGATGTTCGCATCTTCCGAGGGCTTCAACGGTGTCGGGTCGCCTTCTCTGGAGACGGGAACGGTTTGATTTATTGTGTTTTAAACTACATGGAATGCAATATGAACTTTCATGGTCGAGTAATTATGCATTAAGTGTTGTTTATCTCAGAATGCCAGTCATCGTGCACGACTCAGTCAAGGAAGCAGCAATTCTTCGAGTGGCCAGACAACCAGGTACATTCAGTTTTCAAACCTACTCGAATATACTTTAGTTTAGAGTTGTTTTTTTTTCTAGGTAAAAGTCGAGAACGCTCTGCCAATTCGAACTGGAAGGAGCAACGAGGAGTGCACCGATGTGTTTTCTTTCAACGCAAGAAACGAGGTTGTTTTATTTATAGGTTGAGATATTACTATTCTCGAATGTTTGTGTGCTTCCTTATATGTTTTCTTGTTTGCATAGATCTTCAACAAGATTCAAATATGTAATTTCGCATTCTTTAAGAACCAGCGAGATGTAAGTGATGGCGAAGATGTCCAGGTTTTAAGCAGCAAGGTGCGCAAGCGGCCCATGCCTCCCGCTTATCGATACAAGGTTTAGACTTCAACCGCATATGCTTTTATTTTGTTCATTCAGTTTTGGCATTATAACTACATTCTTTCCTACGCAGCACGAACCAATCGATGACGACAATGATTTCGTTATCAGCAAGCAGAGACCGCCACCTCTTCGCGTCAAGGTTTAGACTTAATAGCATCGCATCCATTACTTATTGCAATACAATATGTTCCTTATTATTAGGAACGAAGTCCGAGCTCGGGTGGCACGTCGTCCATAGAAGATGAATCGGACGACGCGAGTGACAGCAGCCCAAGGAGAAAGAAGAGGCGCGCCAAGCAGCCTACAGTCACCGAGAAGCGAGTCCTCGCTGAAATGCTGGACATGTACAAGGTGCGGTAGTTTACCATTTCCTCGGATGTTTTTTTTTTACTTTTTCTTCTTGTTTCTACTCGTCTTTCCTTACTTTCGGATACTCTCGCTTCCAGGCGCAAAAAGAAGCCTTCAAGAAGCAAGCGGAGGCAGCTGAAAAGATGCAGATGATCGCCGATCGTGTGAAGGACGGACTAGAGGCTCAAATAGAGCTCGCACGAGAGATGGCTCATCGTTTGCGCGGATCTTCTTCTCTTCCTCCACCTTCCATCGCACACGTTAGCATATTGCTTAATTTGTTTGCAAAGATATCGATTACTCTCAGTAGGTTGAGAAATTTGTTTAAATATCGTAATTGAGAATGATGTGGAAGTGCTCGAGCATGGTGCAGAGAACGCTTTCCCGTTCGAGGATCCCCTTGACGACCCTTTCCTGTTCGAGAAGCCGATGCGTGCAGGCGTAAAGGTGCTCCAAGTGGAGCGTCTACTCGTTCGTTTGAATTTTAGAAACAGTCGAATATTCCTTTTTTTAGCTGTTATTTATCCCATTTTAGCTTTCTTTTCCATCTGCTCTTTAGCAGTTTATTTAGCTTAAATAAGGGTATTATATAGTATTCTAAATTATTTGTTCGCATAGACTATGAATGTTAAAACTTTCTTTAATTATTTCGCCCAGGTATTCGTCTTTCTTTACAAACTTTTTGCTTTCTTAAATTTACGAGTTGTTAAGTCGAAGATTGTTTGTTACTAACAATTGTTAAAATTTGAGATTTTATGCTACCAATTATGGTGTCTTTTTAACTCTTCAACAATAAATGTTTATTCGAAATCATCATTGCATTCATTAAAGAGCAGCCGTTAGCAGATCGCGGGGGTTTCGAGAATGGCCGGGCAGTCGCAGTCCGGGTCGTGGGGGTCCCAAGTGGGAACGACAGTACCCTCTCTCGATACCGTAGTTGTGCAATACAGCGCACGCAAGAGCCACTTTCGCCGCCTTCTCCGGAGAGAGACGACACCTCGTGGAGAGAATGGTGAACCTCTTCTTTAGCCAGCCGAAGGTCTGCTCAACTACCACACGTGTCTTCGCTTGCTTCTTGTTGAAGCGGGCCTGTTGTTGGGTTACGGCCCCTCTTGCATACGGTGTCATCATCCGCTCTCCATTCTGGAACCCACTGTCCCCAACCAGTGCGTAGCCAGGGACTCCGCCAAGTGCATCAAGCGCAATCTTGGCCGTCGATTGCGAGAAGTTGTATGAGTCGTGAGACGAGCCTGGGTATCTGGGGTTAAGATAAAGAAACCTGCCCCTGTGATCCCATCAATTGCACCAATCACATTCGGTAGACCGGCGAAGCGGGAAAATCCACGAGCTGTGTGAGCTCGCCAGGCACCGTCATGGACAAGGAAGGATATGAATCGATCGACTACTGCCGGCTCTGTCAGGGCGTCGACCACTCTGGTGATGATATCCGTGATTGCTTTCTGGCTTGTCCCGAACCGGTCTGCGATGACAGACTGGTGCGTGTTCGTTGACAAGTACGTCACGCATGCAGCCACCTCGAATATCCTCTCTTCTCTCTATCTCTCTACTCTCTCTATTCTCTCTCTCACTGTCTCTCCCTCCTCTTACTCTCTCTCTCCTCTTACTCTCTCTTTCTCTCTCTCTCTCTCTTCTCTCTCTCATGAAGAAAAGGTCACAAAGATTACTTGATTCCGCTTCGAGATGGGCCATTCAGTCCCATCTTCCTGCACAAGGTGTGCATCACAGATTCGAACAAGATGGTCGATCTCGCGCTTGTGGAACCGAAACTTCATGCGGAAGATAGCTCTATTCGTTGTGTGAATGAAGGGTCGGCATCGTGTACGCCATCGAGTTCCAGAAGCGCGGCATGCCACACGTGCACATTCTTGTCACTCTCGACGTTAGTTGTTTTATGATCGCTTTCTTCAATAATAATGCATTATCATATCGTTCAAAAAATTTTAAGTTTTATTTATTAACTTGTGAAATTCAAATTCTATTCTATTTTAGCATGAACACAAGTTGGACACGCCAGCCAAGATCGACCGCTACATCAAGGCCAGGATTCCCGAGCGTCCAGCAGAAGATGATCCTGACTACGAGAGCAAGATGCGTTACTACGAGAACGTGCGCAAGTACATGATGCACAAGCCTTGCCAAGGTACACACTTCTTTATATAATTTAATATGAAATGTACATTTTCACCTTCGTAATCGATTTTTTAAATTCAATTTTAAAATATTTATTTTAAGGTTGCCCGGAGGCTTACTGCAATCAGCGGCCGAAGAACAAGTCAAACAAGCAATACAAGAAATGCACGAAGTGGTTCCCACACGATTATTCCGATTACACCACCATTCGGTATGTATTTCTCTTTTTCATTTTTTTTAAATTATTTTTTTATTTTTGCGCTTGAATTTAATAAGAAAATGTTGCAGAGAGGACGGTCGTGCTGAGATGGCGAGACCGCGAGATGGCGCTAATTATGAGAAAAGTCATACAAATTGAGGACTATTTTAACACTCTCTCATTCTTATATAAAAATTGAACTAATACTTTGTTGTTGTAAAACATTTTAAGTAAAAAATATGTAAGAAATTGTGTTGAAAAGTAGTAAAAACTATTTGAATACTGTTATATTTATTTTCCGTAGAGGATCATTTTCTGATATATTTTTGCCATTGAAAGAGGTAATGCTTCCTTTCTGTACAAATTTTTTCACAAAAAATTGTTGAAAGAATATAGAAAGTACAAGGCCTGTACGATCAATATTCATTCTGTTAATATCATTGATACATATTCTTACATAAAATTAAGATACTATGGAGCAATTCTCGGAATCTTCAAAAACGGTGTCCTCATGATGATTACCGCCACGGCTGAAGCCTCTTTCAATTTTCTTGCAGGCTGTTCTGTCGGAGAGGTAATAAAACATCAAAGAGCTAGAAAATATTCTAAAATAAATAACTTGAATCCGTTAAGCTGGTGCAAGTCAGTGTAAAGGCTGCCGAAAATGACTATGAGAAAGCAAGACTGAAAGGTCGAGTGACTCTGGAAGTTCTGGAAGGGCAACCGATGACTAAGCACAACACATGCATTCTCTCAACGAAGAAGAGACTCCCGGATAACCGAATGCCAGCGTTCGACGAGTCAGCTTTTCTTCAGTTAAAAATACTCCAAAAATTTAGAGGATATATCATAATGCTTGCATAAAACAAATTCATTAAAACCAAACAAAATAAAAACAATGGAATAATTAAATACTCTTATATTTGAACAAATAATATATGCCAATTGCAGATTCTATCAGATGCAAGTAACGGGCATCACAAATGACGAAGACACGCCGTATAAGAAGCTGTTCTTGATGGATGATGCAAGCAAGACGACGGTGCTCACAGTCTTCCAGCAGCATCCAATCGCGCAGTTGACCGGAGTCACCACTCACCACGTATAACTATACCAAATTAAAATATTTAAATAAAATAATAAAAAAAATTAAGAACTTTGGAATTATGGATTGTAGAATATATTTAAATAAAATTAAACTTTTCAGTCTGTCATTTTCGCCGGAGTCAATTGGACCGACAAGTATGAACTTGGACGCACGTCCTACGCCTTCGATGCAAAGAACTACGGACATAAGTCCATCCTCATCATCATCGATCCGGCAACATCTGATACCCCCATCAAGGATATCACATTCGAAGAACTGCCAACCGACGAACTTGATCTCACTTCTCGCTACAGTAAGCTATTACATACATAATTAGCTAAAAAGATACATAGTATTTTCGAGAGATATGCATAATGTCAAATAAATTAATAACCTATTCTACTTGACGAAATATAATCTATGTCCAAGACATGTGCCTGCTTTTTAAGCGATTATGGAAAATGTTTATCTCCCTTAAAGACCCTTTAACACAACAACTAAGGCGTAACTAAAAAAAATAATCCACGTATTAATTTAGGGCTGACCGGCGGATTCATTCTGAAGAAGTTCTCTCTTGATGAGAGAAACTATGGCCTTACTTCAAAACAACCCTTTGATTTCCGATCCCTATTGGATTCTGTATATAATGTACATAAAATGTCATGAATTTGAATGATTAATGTTTCCTACCCTAATGGATCCTGTAGATAATGTACATAAATATGTCGTGAATTTGAATGAGTAATGTATTCCTCATGTGCTGTATAAAGAATGTACATAGAAAACACTAACACTTCTAACCACATCTACATTTTGACCGCATTTCCATCTGTCGTTATCTGATCGGCCATAATGAGATGTTTCGGACGATCCTCTTCGAATATGGCACTGGCAGTTGGAAGGGGACTTTCTAAATTTAACTGAAGCCGCCACCCGCCAATTAAGGAAAAAAAATTTTTTAAGGAAAAATAACTTTTATTTCAGATTATTTTTTTTTAATTTCTGCAAACATACTCTTGCAAGAACACGCTTCACTACAATACCTCATAACATTTCGCTTACATTCAACTCAACTTCTTATTTTCAGACATCAGTCACACTCGCTCTCCTTCTCTCTCTCTCTCTCTCTCTCTCTCTCTCTCCCTCTCCCTTTGTTTCTCTCTCTCTCTCTCTCTCTCCAACCTGCACTGATCAACCCGTCCTTGCCGATGGTCTCGGCTGTAGCCTTGGGCCTGTTCAGATAGCCCAGCATAAGTGTCGGCGACCGAACACACAACTCGCCACTCGAGCCATCCGGCAGCTCGGCGCCCGTCGACACGTCCACGGCCTGAAATTTCCGCCACGTATTAATCATCTGTAATTTCGATAGCAATTTTACATAATATTTTTTTTACATAGTATTCAATTTGAATTATATTAAGACACTTTTGCGAACATTCAAAATCGGAGTATCGTGATTTATTCTTTTATTTTAAAATTATATCAGCACCCACATAAACGAGAGAAAAGACATTGGTTCTAAACATTCCGAGACCATGCTACGGGTGGAAGATGAGCCAAGCTTCTTGCCAAGGGACATTGTCTCCTGGAAGGAGAAACGTTCTTTTCAGCTTATTAAAAATTGGTCAGTTTTGTTTTCTTCAATTAAACTTGTCAGAGCGAAAGAATAAAAAAAATACGTGAATATTTACATTAAAAAAAGATATAGCGGCAAACAAGAAGGAGAGACAGGAACCAGATTGAGCTGGTCCATGACAGCGTCAGGCACGAGAGGGCGCTCGTCCACGGCAACCACGCCTTGCTGCAGAATGAACGCTTGCCGTCCGACACGCGCTGCGGAACGATGACGCGAACGAGACGGATTACTCTCAGAACTGGAAATGTATGAAACTGATGTCACTTTATTATACGTTCCGTTTATACAGTTTAATAAAGAAAAAGGAGATAAATTATGCATGAAGCAGGACAAAAATGATGTGTAAAAAAATAACCGTAGGAGAACCCCAGCTCCTAATAGAAGCTCAGAAAAGATATGATGTCGGGGATAAATGCCAAGAAACAGTAAAATGGGCACATGAAAAGAAAATAACTCCATATCATATAGTTAAAGTGGCGAAAACAGACCTCATTCCCTTTGGAATTCGTGCTCGACTCTTCGAGCCATGAAGTCTACGGTGGAACTTGCCAGACATGTCAGAACGCTTCGACTAGGAAAACTCGGGCAGGGAACACGATCCTTAACAAACAAAAATGACAATTTTATGGGTAAATTAGTGCAGAAATGCCTCAAAAAGTCAACTCCTTGGACAAAACAAGCTTTCAAAACCGAATATTCGTTCAAGAACAGCCAAAGAAGATATCACCAGTGCGAACCTTCAGATTAGTGATTCGCCACCCGTTGAAATCTTCACATATGATGAAAACAAGCTTCGGACTAAGCCTGAAAAGAGAATAAATAAAGCAAATAGATATTATCAACAAAAACAAAGCAAAATGTTATCAAAGAAACAAATAAACTTGCTAATTTGAAAAAGAAGGATCTTGTATAAAGTGGCAACAGCAATTAAAAAAAATAATAAGGTGACAAAAAAACACGCGCGCTCATCACTAAATATTTGCACAAAGAAAGGATGATTAAAGAGAGAGAAGAGAGAGAGACAGAGAGAGAGAGAGAGAGAGAGAGAGATACCCGGACATTCCATTAAACTCAACTTCACACTTCCAGACATCGGTCACCGTCTCCTTCCCTCTCTCTCTCTTCTGATTTCGTGCAATTTCAAGGAATCAAACGCGCTGTGATGTTGTAAGATGAGTTTTAAAGCAACACTAATAAGTCTCAGAAATTGTAACGCTAATAAAATATAATCCCCCAGCTGCATTCAAAGGTATGACCAATAATAATAGCAATTAAGAAAACTATATAGATATCATCAACAAAAAAAAGCAAAATGTTATCAAATAAACGAATAAGTTTGCTAAGTTGATAAAGAAGGATCTTGTAGTGACAGCAGCAATTAAAAAATAATGAGATAACAACAAATAACACGCGCGCAGCCGTAACTATAGTACGAACAAAGTCGTGACAGGAGTCACCGCAATTCAAATTAAAATTTCCAATGCGTCAAAGAAAAGAATAAACTTGCTAATTGGAAATAGAAGAATCTTGTATAAAGTGGCAACAGCAATTTAAAAAAATAATAAGGTGACAAAAAAACATGCGCGCTCATCTCTAAATATTTGCACAAAGAAAGGATGATTAAAGAGAGAGAAGAGAGAGAGACAGAGAGAGAGAGAGAGAGAGAGAGAGAGAGATACCCGGACATTCCATTAAACTCAACTTCACACTTCCAGACATCGGTCACCGTCTCCTTCCCCCTCTCTCTCTCTCTCCTGGCTTCGTGCAAAAATTTCAAGGAATCAAACCAAATAGATATCATCAACAAAAAAAGCAAAATGTTATCAAAAAACCAATAAGCTTGCTAATTTGAACAAGAAGGATCTTGTAGTGGCAGCAGCAATTAAAAAATAATGAGGTAACAACAAATAACACGCGCACTCATCACTCAACATTTGCGAATGTCATCTCGCCAACACCGCTCGCGAACATAAAGTACACCTTATTTTATATGGTCTGATCACGCCCGGACACCAGATTGTTAACACATGTTCGCAAATGATCATCGAAAACCGTTGCGCAGCCGTGACTACAGTACGAACAAAGTCGTGACAGGAGCTACCGCAATTCAAATTAACATTTCAATGTGTCAACTTTGCGGAAACTTAACGTAGAAATACGTACAATAGCTCAAAAAGACCGTAAAAATTAGATGTTCTCGAATAGAGGCAAAACAGTCCTGAAAATTAGCTAAAAATCTTATAAAAAATAATAAAAAATAGGAAAAATAGGTTTTTTTTAGTAAACTAAGTTAGGTAAGTCAACTTGGTCAAATAAGTCAACTTAGTTACCTAGTTTTACCTTTATGAGTCAAGTGCGCAAGAGTGTTTCCGAACTTTTGAGCATGGGCGAGAGAGTGGAGAGTGGCGAGAGAGCGCGAAAAACGACGAGTGATCGTTGCGACTAATAGATTAGAGAAGCGATCAGTATGGCAGTTTGGAATCTCGCGTGCGCTGCCAACTACCAGCAAAAGTGAGAAGTTTGAGCGCTCGGTTTAATTACCCAAGTTTGAGGTATGAGCGCATGAGGAGCGGTTGCTCTGCTCCTCCTGTTCTCGTATCTCGTTTTTTGATGTTACGAGTGGCCGGGTAGGTCATTTTTTTTTGCTGCCAGATTACAGTATACAGTTCGAAAGGGTCAACTGAGGTCAGCTGGGTCAACGTGCTGCAAAAGCCTCCAAAATTGACCAGCATGTTTCTTTTCGTGTACATTTACATAATAACTACAGTATACCGTTCAAAAGGGTCAACTGAGGTCTGCTGGGTCAAAATTCTCCAAAAGCATCCAAAATTGACCAGCATGTTTCTTTTCGTGTAGATTTACATAATAACTACAGTATACTGTTCAAAAGGGTCAACTGAGGTCTGCTGGGTCAAAATGCTCCAAAAGCCTCCATACTTGATCAGCATGTTTCTTTTCGTGTACATTTATATAATGAGAGAGTGGAGAGTGTCGAGTTCAATTTGTCCACTTAGTTGACTAAATCAACTTAGTTGACTAAATCAACTTAGTTGAGTAAGTCAACTGTTAAGAGTTTCGTGTTTTGAAAGCCATAAAAAATTTTCAAAAGAAGTTTTTAAGCTAAAGTAAAGTGTTTTTAATAATCAGAAAAAGTTTTTAAGCTAAAGTGAAGTTTTTTAATAATCAGAAAAAGTTTTTAAGCTAAAGTGAAGTGTTTTTAATAATCAGAAAAAGTTTAACAAAGTTTAGCTTAGTCAACATTAGTCAACTTAGTTAACTAGTTAAGTAAAAAAAAAGTTTAAGGTCTGAGACCCAACCCGCCCATCCCTATCGTCTTCCTTTCTCTCTTTCAAAATATCGCTGCTCGAGAAACATGTCGAAACGCGTGGAAGTCGTGTCGCTGTGGAACGGAGTATTTATTTATTTATTCATACACCATAATAGATAGATGTGACAACACATGGAATGATTTCTCGACTAGCGAGACGAAACGGATAATACTGAACAATTCAAAATAGTGTGTGGAACCGTGAATTATGACGAGAAACTATGCGTCATAATACTCATGAATAAAGAATTTCTTGTTTACGTTCATCGTCTTTTATGAATGTTTTATGAATATCGGCCGGATAGTCATGGTCGATACAATAAAACCTTTGTAATATCAACGCGAAATCTTGCCAGGACGGTCGACAGCGGTCACTGGCAAAATGACAGATTTATCCTACAAGAATGAAGGCGGAACGAGCCCGATAAGCTGGATTAATTCAGAATTTAATTATGATTGGTTGAGTAACCAACGTCGAAGCATACTTTGTCATCATAATTCACGGTTCCAAAGTCAATTGTCCTGGCAAGATTTCACGTCGATATGACAAGGGTTGTATCAACCTTGAGTACTCGGCCGATATTCATAAAGTATTCATAAAAGACGATGAACATAAAAAGTAATTCTTTATTCTTGAGTACTATGACGCATATGATCAAGGAGATAAGCGAAATTTGTAATGACATCTACGAGTAAGTTTATTTTAGTATGTCATGGAAGTCACTTTTCACTACCATTGCGTACCTTAAAATTCAATCTTTCCAAAAGTACTTTTTTGATTTCCTCAGGACGAGATTTTTTACTAATTTCCTCTCATTGCGTAGTGAATAAACCATCTTTAACACTCCTGTTTTATTAATCATTGCTTTTGTAAAAGTGATCACTTTGATCAAAAGGTTCTGCAAACAATATTAACAATAAGTGTTTTACTTAACTAATAAAAAATATATAATTTTCAAACGTGACTCTTCTTCAGGAGTAAGTTATAGGTTCTGTTGATTATCGATTCCTTTGCCCATTGAGACATTTCAAGAAGAATTGTCACTTCTTCCTGCTTCCGAAGGCTCATCAACAGTCAACGTCAACGGAATTGTTCAAGAAGCCCGTCTTTATTGCACGATTTCGATAGCCGCCTTTCTCTATGGATTCTCTTGTAGATTCTTGCTTTTCTCCTGCTTCAGCATCCTTCGACACCACCAGCATGCATGTAACGTTACATTTTTTTTCTCGCTCTCTCTCTCCATCCTCTCTCGCCCTCTCGCTCGTACACTCGTTCTTCTCTCTCTCTCTCTCTCTCTCTCTCTCTCTCTCTCTCATTCTCTGAAATACATCTCTCTCCCTCTCACTCTTCACTCTTACTTCTCTCTCACTCTCTCCCTCTTCTCTCACTTTCTCACTCTCTCCCACTCTTCCTTCTCTCTCTCTCTCTCTCTCTCTCTCTCTTTCATTACCCTCACTTCTCACTCTCACACACTCACTGTCTCTCTCTATTCTACCACATTCTCACTCTCTCACACTCTTCCTTTTTCTCTCTATCTCTCTCGCTCACATTTCCCTTATCTTATTTAATGCTGCATTCGTGCTGCAACTGTCGTTAACGCACGGATATAAAAGGGAAGATCCTTAAGCTTCCGCTATCATTTCATTTTCTTTATAATTTCCAAAGAATGGCTGCTCTTTTCTCGCTGCTCCTCCTCCTCCTCGCATCTTCCGCTTTCACCACCGTAGCTGCCAATGAGGTTTGTATTAATTTTATAATAATATTAAAATAAATAAATAAAACCATATAAACCATTCAAGATGAATACAGGTATAATGATGATAGTAATAGTACTATTAGTAATAAATTAATTAAAACTAAATTTTTCCAGGAAGTTAACATCAACATCGACTTGGCTGGCGGGCGCGGATTTGTGGTTGGTCATCCTTTTCTGTCTCGCCCCCATTCTCTCTCTCTCTCTCTCTCTCTC
>CALZFC010000103.1:877500-912500 GCA_945643635.1 Allodiplogaster sudhausi
TTTCACTCACTTCTCATTCACTCACTCTCTCTAGATTCTATCACTTTCTCACTCTCTTCCTTTTCTCTCTCTGTCTCTCTCCGTCTCTCACTCACACTTCCCTTATCTTATTTATTGCTTCATGCGTGCTGCAACTGTCGTTAATGCACGGATATAAAAGGGAAGATCCTTAAGCTTCCGTTGTCATTTCATTTTTCTCTATAATATTTCACAGGATGGCTGTTGTTCTCTCGCTGCTCCTCCTCCTACTCGCTTCGTCCGCTTTCACCGCCGTAGATGGCAATGAGGTTTTTCTTATTAATTTTATAATAATATTTTAATTAATAAAAATAAACTATACAAAACTTTCAAGATGAATACGTAATAGTATTAATAAATTAATTAAAACTCAATTTATCCAGGAAGTGAACATCAACATCGACTTGGGTGGCGGGCGCATATTTGCGGTTGGTTATAGCTCCAGTTCTCAGTTCCACAAATATTTCTAAATTCTCGCTATCTTTCTCGTTCACTCTCTGACTCTCCTTTCCCCTCTCTCTCCCTCCATTATCTGTCTCGGCTCTCTCTCTCTCTCTCCCTCTCTCTCTATCTATCTCTATCTCTCTCCCCCTTTTTTCTCTATCTCTCCCTCTCTCTCCCTTTCTCTCTCTCTCACTCTCTTCTCTCTCACTCTCTTCTCTTCTCTCTCTCTCTCTCTCTCTCTCTCTCTCTCTCTTTCTAGCGTCCCGTTGGTCCTGTGAAGCCTCCTGTCTCGCCACCCCAACACGATTGGCAGTCGCCCGTCGGGCGTCGATGAGCAAGAAGAATGAACTACTTCAATTAATCCATTCATGGCGTCTTTTGATAATCCATAAAAAATACTGTAAAGCATCAAATTGTCATATACTGAACTTGACAATAAATTTCTGCATTTCTAAGGTTGAAAGCTATTACATTTGAGATTTGAAACACACGAAAAAATTGTTAAAGCACATAATCGATGAAGTCAACATTTCAGAAATGTCCTGAAAGGAAAAATTGAAAAATTAGGATTTCGGAAAACAGATTTCCAGTACGCTAAAATGGTTCGGTATAGTATTCATGAATAAAGAATTTCTTGTTAATGCTCATCGTCTTTTATGAATGTCTTATGAATATCGGCCGAGTAGTCAAGGTCGATACAATACAATCTTTGTAATATCAACGCGAAATCTTGCCAGGACGGTCGACAGCGGTCAATAATCTCACTGGCAAAATTGGTGTTTGAATGCGCGCCCTCTCAGAGATGAGCAGGCGCGGAGCGGTAGCGACGCGGTTGGAAGGGTTATGAAATATGTGCAGGGGTGGGTCTTCATTCTACGCTGAAGTGTCCGTAAGAGGTGGTGTGGTGCCCGCCCATTGTCCCACCCCATCAGATCGTATTGAGCTCAGACATGCATGATAAAGTGTGCCTGGCAATATTAGACAGACATCGGACGGTGAGCATTTGAAGCATTGGAGTGACAGGAGAAATATGCGGCGCAGGAGGGCATCCGAATTGATCTTCGCAGCTCAAAGAATGACGATTCTCATGAGGATGTCCAAGTCGATGTCTATCAGTGGAGGGGCATCGCAGAGGAGGCAAGCCTCCTGGCCATCCAGACAGAACGAGGCCCATTGCCGGTACAGGTGAAGTAGTCTTTCTTTAAGCACCCCAGGGGTATTCACGTTTAAAATGTTGCTAGGAATTAATCATACAGTATCGATCGGGTCCGGCACGGGCCTGGACAAGATCAGTATCCGGGGAAGGCGGCGTTCGGCATGGAGGCATATGTATGTACGTCCCTGCATTATAGATTCACTGCCAGCGCAAGGGTCTCCCTCTCTCTCTCTCTCTCTCTCTCTCTCTCTCTCTCTCTCTTTCTTTAGACCATCCCGTTGTGGCAATATGTATGCAAGCGCTAGTGCGCACATGCCATATTTGTTTTACCTTACGAGGCCAATTTAGTGGTCTTATTAGCACAAAGTGTTATAACAAGAATTGTATGTATTTCATATGGCTACTGTAGCATTATGTTAATGCGTTTTACAACGTGTCATGTGTACATATTGTTGTACAGATTGCTTTCAATTGAGCAGTGTGCCTGTTTTGTTTCTGCAAGAGTGTATGTACGGACACGGACAATAAAAGCGTAATTCTTAACTCAGAATTTAATTACCATCGGTTTTTATATCAGTGCATTGAAGACAGTCAGTTGCAGCACGCATGCGGCAATAAATAGGATAAGGGAATTGTGAGTAAGAGAGGGAGAGAGAGAGAAAAAAGAAAGAGTGTGAGAGAGTGAAAAAGTGATAGAATAGAGAGAGAGAGAGTGTGTGAAAGAGCGAAAAGTGAGGGAAATGAAGGAGAGAGTGAGAGAGAAGGAAGAGTGCGAAGTGAGGGAAATGAAAGAGAGAATGAGATAGAAGGAAGAGTGCGAGAGAGTGAGAGAGCGAGACAATAGAGAGAGAAGAAAGAATATGAGACCGAGAGGGCGAGAGAGGAGGGAAAGAGAGAGAGAGAGAGAGAGAGAGAGAGAGAGAGAGAAAATGTTACTGCAGGCATGCAGGTGGTGTCGACTGATGCTGAAGCATCAGAAGAGCAAGAATCTTCTAGAGAATCCAGAGAGAAAGGCGGCTATCACAATCGGGCAATAAAGACGGGCTTCTTGCAAAATTCCATTGCCGTTGATTGTTGATGAGCCTTCGGAAGCAAGAAGATGCAACAATTCTTCTTGAAATGGATCAATGGGCAACGGAAAGATCTATTTTGAATTTTAACGTACGCAATGGTAGTGAAAAGTGACTTCCATGACATACTAAAATAAACTTACTCGTAGATGTCATTACAAATTTCGCTTGGCTCCTTGATCATATGCGTCATAGTACTCAAGAATAAAGAATTGCTTTTTATGTTCATCGTCTTTTATGAATACTTTATGAATATCGGCCGAGTACTCAAGGTTGATACAACCCTTGTCATATCGACGTGAAATCTTGCCAGGACAATTGACTATGGAACCGTGAATTATGATGACAAAGTATGCTTCGACGTTGGTTACTCAACCGATCGTAATTAAATTCTGAATTAATGCAGCTTATCGGGCTCGTTCCGCCTTCATTCTTGAAGGATAAATCTGACATTTTGCGAGATTTTAGGCTGTCGACCGTCCTGGCAAGATTTCGCGTTGATATTACAAAGGTTTTATTGTGTCGACCTTGACTACTCGGCCGATACATAAAACATTCAGAAAAGACGAAGAAAATAAACTTGAAATTCTTTATTCATGAGTACTATGACGCATACTTTGTCGTCATAATTCACGGTTCCACACACTATTTTGAATTGTTCAGTATTATCCGTTTCGTCTCGCTAGTCGAGAAACCATTCAATGTGTTTTCACGTCTATCTATTATGTTGTTTGAATACATAAATAAATACTCCGTTCCAAAGCGACGCGACTTCCACGCGTTTCGACATGTTTCATCGAGCGGCGATAATTCGAAAGAGGGAGAGGAAGACGATAGGGATGGGCGCTGTGTCTCAGACCTTAAATTGTTTAAACTTGATTGGCGTTCGTGTAATATTGCTGACAACTTTGTGATTTAATCAAGTCTAATGATGTAATATGAATAAAAAGAGTGATTTTACTCTTTCTCTCACTCTACCTCTCACTCTCTTTATCTCGCTCTCTCTCAATCTCTACCTCTCACTCTCTTTCTCTCGCTCTCTCTCTCTCACTCTCTACCTCTCACTCTCTTTCTCTCGCTCTCTCTCTTATTCTCTGCCAGTCTGCTGCTTTGCGCTGATTTCAGAACATGAATTATGTGTCTTGTCTCCCAAAATATGAGCCTCCGGAAGCAGGAAGAAGTGACAATTCTTCTTGAAATGGCCCAATGGGCAGCGGAATCAATATCTGACTTCGCCATCAAATACAATAGCATCTTTAGAGATACAATCTATATCTTACTCCTGAAGAAGGGTCACGTTTTAAATTATATATTATTATTTATTTTTTAAATGTAATACTTATTGTCAATTTTGTCAGTAGAATCTGTTGGTGAAAGTGATCACTTTTACAAAATAAAGTATTAACAAAATTAGGCCTTTAAAACAGCAAACAGTGGCACTTTCTGATTCAATTTGTATTTACTGCGCATTATCATTATTTATTCTTTTTCAAATGTACAGATTGACTTCCAAATAATCTCGAGCATATTCCCAGAGACATTTACATTTTAATCTTGTTTACACTTTCGAGATTTCTTGTTTGAACGTTTAATATTTCTTTTTCAATCGTTTCAAAAGTCCCATAATGTTGCATTTTTTAGTTTCTTTTCCAATATCCTCATCATGAAGATTCATGTTTTTTTTAATTGAAACATGCCGTTTGCATCCCTAACTAAAGTCTCCCTACAGCTCAGCTGTTATTTACTTTCTTTTCATGTCCAGGCGATCAACCCATCTGTTCAACAATAAATTCACCACTTTATTTGGTCGAAAGATTTAGAGAGCAATGCGAGGAGAATAGCAGAGGAGTATTCAATTGTTCAGGGGTTGTACTCGATGGGGAGGTTCTTGCGGCGGACTGTGCCGTCGCCCTGGAACCTCTCGCGGCGGAACTGCTTGGCTGCTCCGTCCGCGTTGTTGGTTCACTCGATGGCATTGTATTTAAAAAAAAGTTGAATTGATAATTATTACATATGGAAAATATGTACCAGATTAAATCAGCATTGTATTATCATCAGCTGATTGTGACTTGCCTTAAAGGTTGAAGCATTCCTTTCCAATCGAGGTTTTATTTGGGGGGGGGGGGCAAATGCACAAACTTTTTGCATCTGCAGTAATTAACGTCGGAGTGCTCAAGAATAAAGAATTAATAGTTTATGGTCATCATCTTTTATGAATATCGGCCGTGTTGCCAAGGTCGATAAACCCTTTGTCAGATAGACATGAAATCTTGCCAAGACATTCGACAGCGGTCTATTATCTCACTGACAAAATTACATATTTATCCAAGAAAAATGAAGGCTGAACGAGCCCGATAAACTAAATTAGCACAGAATTTTATTGCCATCGGTTGAGTAACCAACGTCGAAGAATACTTTCCCAATCCACATTTCGTCAATACTCCGTTCCACAGCAACACGAGTTACACGCGTTTCGACATGTATGGAGAAAGATTGAGAACATTGAGAACCAATGAGAGGGAATAGGACGAGATGAATGAACACTAAAATATTTCAAAAACAATTCCCTTTTCATTCCGAACTATTTTAGCGTACTGAAAATTCGTTTTACGAAATCTAAATTTTTTTGTTGATTTTTTTTCTTTCAGAAAATTCGTGAAAGATTGACTTCATCGATTCTGTGCTTTAACAATTCTTTCGTGTGTTTTTTTTATCTCAAGTGTAATAGCTTTCTTGCTGAAAAGTGCAGAAATTTATTGTCAAGTTCCGGATCTGACATTTTGATGTTTTACAGTATTTTTTATGGATTATCAATAGACGCCATGAATGGATTCCTTGAAGCCGTTCATTTTCCTTGTTCATCGACGCCCGACGGGCGAGGGCCAATCTCCGACAGGAGACGGAGGGCCAACCGGACGACCGGGACGCTAGAGAGAGAGAGAGAGAGAGAGAGAGAGAAAGAGAGAGAGAGCGAGAGAAATAGAACGAAAGAGAGAGAGAGAAGAGAGAGAGATATGTAATGAAAAGAGAGAGAGAGCAAGAGAGAGAGAGAGGGCAAGAGAGAGAGAGAGAGAGAGAGAGAGAGATAGATAGATAGAGAGCGAGAGAGAGAGAGAGAGAGAGAGAGAGAGAGAGAAAGAGAGAGAGAGAGCAAGAGAGATATGGAGTGCTAGAGGGAAAGAAGAGAGAGAGAGAGTGAGAGAGAGAGAGAGAGAGAAAGAGAGAGAGAGAGCGAGAGAAATAGAACGAAAGAGAGAGAGAGAAGAGAGAGAGATATGTAATGAAAAGAGAGAGAGAGCAAGAGAGAGAGAGAGATAGATAGATAGAGAGCGAGAGAGAGAGAGAGAGAGAGAGAGAGAGAGAGAGAGAGAGAGCAAGAGAGATATGGAGTGCTAGAGGGAAAGAAGAGAGAGAGAGAGAGAGAGAGAGAGAGAGAGAGAGAGAGAGAGAATGGGGGCGAGACAGAAAAGGATGACCAACCACAAATCCGCGCCCGCCAGCCAAGTCGATGTTGATGTTCACTTCCTGGAAAAATTTAGTTTTAATTAATTTATTACTAATAGTACTATTACTATCATCATTATACCTGTATTCATCTTGAATGGTTTATATGGTTTTATTTATTTATTTTAATATTATTATAAAATTAATACAAACCTCATTGGCAGCTACGGTGGTGAAAGCGGAAGATGCGAGGAGGAGGAGGAGCAGCGAGAAAAGAGCAGCCATTCTTTGGAAATTATAAAGAAAATGAAATGATAGCGGAAGCTTAAGGATCTTCCCTTTTATATCCGTGCGTTAACGACAGTTGCAGCACGAATGCAGCATTAAATAAGATAAGGGAAATGTGAGCGAGAGAGGGAGAGAGAAAAAGGAAGAGTGTGAGAGAGTGAGAATGTGGTAGAATAGAGAGAGACAGTGAGTGTGAGAGAGTGAGAAGTGAGGGTAATGAAAGAGAGAGAGAGAGAGAAGGAAGAGTGTGAGAAAGTGAGACAATAGCGGGAGAGAGAAGGAAGAGTGTAAGAGAGTAAGGGTGGAAGAGGGAGACAGAGACAGACAGAGAGAGAGAGAGAGAGAGAGAGAAGGAAGAGTGGGAGAGAGTGAGAAAGTGAGAGAAGAGGGAGAGAGTGAGAGAGAAGTAAGAGTGAAGAGTGAGAGGGAGAGAGATGTATTTCAGAGAATGAGAGAGAGAGAGAGAGAGAGAGAGAAGAACGAGTGTAAGAGCGAGAGGGCGAGAGAGGATGGGAAGAGAGAGAGAGAGAGAGAGAGAGAGAGAGAGAGAGAGAGAGAATATGTAACGTTGCATGTATGCCAGTGGTATCGAATGATGCTGAAGCAGGAGAAGAGCAAGAATCCACTAGAGAATCCATAGAGAAAGGCGGCTATCGAAATCGTGCAATAAAGACGGGCTTCTTGAACAATTCCGTTGACGTTGACTGTTGATGAGCCTCCGGAAGCAGGAAGAAGTGACAATTCTTCTTGAAATGTCTCAATGCGCAAAGGAATCGATAATCAACAGAACCTATAACTTACTCCTGAAGAAGAGTCACGTTTGAAAATTATATATTTTTTATTATTTAAGTAAAATACTTATTGTTAATTTTGTTTGCTGAACCTTTTGATGAAAGTTATCACTTTTACAAAAGCAATGATTAATAAAACAGGAGTGTTAAAGATGGTTTATTCACTTCGCAATGAGAAGAAATTAGTAAAAAATCTCGTCCTGAGGAAATCAAAAAAAGTACCTTTGGAAAGATTGAATTTTAAGGTACGCAATGGTAGTGAAAAGTGACTTCCATGACATTCTAAAATAAACTTACTCGTAGATGTCATTACAAATTTCGCTTGGCTCCTTGAGCGTATGCGTCATAGTATTCAAGAGTAATGAATTACTTGTTTATGTTCATTGTCTTTTATGAATATTTCGTGAATATCGGCCGAGTGCTCAAGGTCGACACAACCTTTGCATATCGACGTGAAATCTTGCCAGGACAATCGGCATCGGTCTATGGAACCGTGAATCGACAAAGTATGCTTCGACGTTGGTTACTCAACAGATGGTAATTAAATTCATAGTTAATCCAGCTTATCGAGCTCGCTCCGCATTTATTCTTGTAGGATAAATCTGACATTTTGCGAGATTTTAGGCTGTCGACCGTCCTGGCAAGATTTCGCGTTGATATTACAGAGGTTTTATTGTGTCGACCTTGACTACTCGGCCGATATTCATAAAACATTCATAAAAGACGATGAACGTAAACAAGAAATTCTTTATTCATGAGTATTATGACGCATACATAATTCACGGTTCCACACACTATTTTGAATTGTTCAGTATTATCCGTTTCGTCTCGCTAGTCGAGAAACCATTCAATGTGTTGTCACGTCTATCTATTATGTTGTTTGAATACATAAATAAATACTTCGTTCCAAAGCGACGCGACTTCCACGCGTTTCGACATGTTTCATCGAGCGGCGATAATTCGAAAGAGGGAGAGGAAGACGATAGGGATGGGCGCTGTGTCTCAGAACTTAAATTGTTTAAACTTGATTGGCGTTCGTGTAATATTGCTGACAACTTTGGGATTTAATCAAGTCTAATGATGTAATATGAATAAAAAGAGTGATGTTACTCTTTCTCTCACTCTACCTCTCACTCTCTTTATCTCGCTCTCTCTCAATCTCTACCTCTCACTCTCTTTCTCTCGCTCTCTCTCTCTCTCACTCTCTACCTCTCACTCTCTTTCTCTCGCTCTCTCTTATTCTCTGCCTGTCTGCTGCTTTGCGCTGATTTCAGAACATGAATTATGTGTCTTGTCTCCCAAAATTCCTGTCATCCCTGCTAGGCGAACACGACCGGCTTTGCATGACACACTCTTGAAGTAGACATGTTGTTGTCCTCGGCGATGACCAAGGGGCCAACGAAAGGGAGAGAGAGTGAGAGATTGAGAGATTGAGAACGAGTGAGAGGGAATAGGGCGAGAGCGAAGAGAGAGAGAGAAAAAATACAGATTGAGAACGAGAGATGAACAGGACGAGAGGGAGAGAGAAAGAGAGAAAGATTGAGAACGAGTGATGAACAGGACGAGAGGGAGGGAGAAAGAGAGAGAGAGAGAGCTATAAATGAACACTAAAACATTTCAAAAACAATTCCCCTTTTATTTCGTACCATTTTAGCGAACTGGATATTTGTTTTCCGAGAATCCGAATTTTTAAATTTTTCCTTTCAGAACATTAGTGAAAGGTTGACTTCATCGATTATTTGCCTTAAAGGAGCATGAAACCCATTCTTTTTATCACTTAAGCTATTACACGAGTCAGTCTATGCCCTTCATGCGAACACTTCTGCAAAGTAAAAATATTCAAAAGTACAGCATTCGCGAGAAATTTACATATAAAAAATGTGCCTGTAGCAGGGAAATTTTTGGTGCTGTACGATATATTTCTGTTATTTGTATGTTAAGCAGAAATTTAACTCCAGGATATTCACCACTGGCCTGTTGGCGGGAAAATATTTTTTAAACGTCATCACTTGCATTGTCGAAATAAATGAAAGCAGCCATTTCCAGTCCTTTTTTTCTCTGTTCGTTTGTAATTCTGCGATGATTCCCGGGGAAATATCGAAATTCCGCAAAAAAATTTCAATATCAAAATTTTTTGAAAAGTTTTTACTAGTCCGTGTGCACTGTTTTTCATTGCAAATATTATAATAAAAGCGAATTGAATTACAGTATCTCGGAAGATTCTACAGGGTTTTCCGCGTAGGAGTTTTGGGTGTTCATGCTCCTTTAACAATTCTTTCGTGTGTTTCAAATCTCAAATGTAATAGCTTTCTAGCTTTAAAATGCAGAAATTTATTGTCATGTTCAGGATCTGACAATTTGATGCTTTACAGTATTTTTATGGATTATCAATAGACGCCATGAATGGATTCCTTGAAGCCGTTCATTTTCCTTGTTCATCGACGCCCGACTGGCGAGGGCCAATCGTGTTGGGGTGGCGAGACAGGAGGCTTCACCGGATGCTAGAGAGAGAGAGAGAGAGAGAGATAGAGCAAGAGAGAGAGATGGAGAGCTAGACGGAAAGAAGAGAGAGAGAGAGAGAGAGAGATGGAGAGCTAGACGGAAAGAAGAGAGAGAGAGAGAGAGAGAGAGAGATGAAGAGAGAGAGAGAGAGATGAAGAGCTAGAGGGAAAGAAGAGAGAAAGAGAGAGAGAGAGAGAGAGAGAATGGGGGCGAGACAGAAAAGGATGACCAACCGCGAATACGCGCCCGTTAGCCAAGTCGATGTTGATGTTCACTTCCTGGAATAATTTAGTTTAAATTAATTTATTAATAATAGTTCTATTACTATCATCATTATACCTGTATTCATCTTGAATACTTTGTATAGTTTATTTTTTTATTTAAATATTATTATAAAATTAATTTTTAAAAAACCTCATTGGCAGCTACGGTGGTGAAAGCGGACGACGCGAGGAGGAGGAGGAACAGCGAGAGAAGCGCTGCCATCCTTTGGAAAGTATAGAGAAAATGAAATGACAGCGGTAGCTTAAGGATCTTCCCTTTTATATCCGTGCATTAACGACAATTGCATCAGACATGTGGTAATAAATAGGAGAAGGGGGGTGTGAGTGATAGAGAGAGAAGGAGAGAAGAAGAGTGGGAGAAAGTGAGAAAGTGAGAGAAAAGAGAGAGAGATAGAGATAGAAGGAAGAGTGTGAGAGAGTGAGAGGGTGAGAGAGAGAAGGAGAGAGAGAGAAGGAAGAGTGTGAAAGAGAGGGCGAGAGAGGATGGGAGAGAGAGAGAGAGTAAGAGAGAGAGAGTATGTAACGTTTCATGCATGCAGGTGGTGTTGAATGATGCTGAAGCAGGAGAAGAGCACGAATCCACTAAAGAATCCAGAGAGAAAAGCAGCTATCGAAATCGGGCAATAAAGACGGGCTTCTTGAAGAATTCCGTTGAGGTTGACTGTTGATGAGCCTCCGGAAGCAGGAAGAAGTGACAATTCTTCTTGAAATGGCTAAATGGGCAACGGAATCAATCAATATCTTAGTTACTACTTCGCCAACAAATAGAATAGCCTCTCTAGAGAAACAACGGAATCTATGTATATCATACCCCTGAAGAAGAGTCACTTTGAAAATTATGTATTTCTGTTTGTTATTTAAATAAAATTCTTATTGTTTATTTTGTTTGCAGAACTTATTGTTGGAAGTAATCAATTTTACAAAAGCAAAGACTAATAAAACAGGACTATAAAAGATGGCCCATTCACTTCGCAATGACAGGAAATTAGTAAGAAATCTCGTGCCGAGGTAATCAAGGAAAGTTACCACGCGAAAGATCGATTTTGAATTGTTAAAATGAAGGTATGCAAATGCAGTGAAACGTGACTTCCATGTGAAATACTAAAAGACTCTCACTCCAAGATGCCATTCTGCATTTCGCTTGGCTCCTTGAGTGGTTGGTTTAGACCTTGCCCACTTTTCTTTTGGGGGAAAATTTTGTTTTCGGATTGCTTTTCAAAGATTTGTAAAATAAAATTGAGAAAAATATATCTAGTTGACTTTACCTGTGTTTCCCTGCTCTCTGCCAGCCTTCCAGTCTCATCTCTCGCTTCTTCATAATATTTGCATGAAATACCTTTATGTGTTCATATGGCGAAATTCTTTTTTTTTCAAGCAATCGGAATTTAATAGTGTCTACATTTAATTTCTACGAAAAATACGTTTGCCTCAATTTTGAATGCGCCGCTCTTTCATCCCCATCCTTTGTCAAACTTGCACATTCTCTCTCTCTCTCCATCAAAATCATGATGTTTCTCTGTCAATTTATTGTAACTTGTCTCATTGTCATGTTATTATCTGAAAAAAAAATTGCGATACAATTCAGATTACGACTGAGTACACCAACCTCGATCCATGTGGCTCCAAGTGGCTCCTACGATGGCGTCGCGGCGGCTTACTCTATGGCTAGTAACATTTTATCAACACCATCGAAGTTTAGTTGTTTCTCATCGCCACTTTTCGCAACAGATATGATGAACTAAGGCATGTAATTATTTTGATTGATTAACTGTTATAATCTTCAGGCTTTCTCTTTTGGCGGTCGGAGTGGCCAGCTATTTCTTATTCATGGGATTTCTGCTCTGGCGCTATGAAATTCCAGCAGTCATTCAGTACCGTCTTCAAGAATACTACGACAGCGTACACGAAGAGGAGCAAATGGAAGCGGCTGATATCTACTGTTACTTGAACTTTATTTACGGTCATTAAAGTGGCAGGTGTAGAGAATTAGAATGGGTTAAAAACACGATAGGAAATTTGAAGAAAGGGAACAGGACTTTGGCATGGAATGGAACGGATACTAGTTCTTCTGTAATCTTTAGCGCAACACCGAATTGCTCGGTATTCATTCATTTCATTGTCCTTCTTGTCTCTCCTTTTCTCTCTTTCTCTCTCAATCGCAGAAATTCGTTCGGCCGATGACGAAGCCCTACACAAGTGTCGTCTGGAAGAGTACCCTGATGGTTGGACGGAGGACGCTGTGAGGATCGTCGACCTTGACAGAGATCCCCTTAAGTTGGTTTCGAATTAGATATGAATATATATATATATATATATATATATATATATATATATATATATATATATATATATATATATATATGTATATATGTATATTCTATGTATTGCCTGATATCTCCTATCTTGCCCTATGAAATGCATGCTTCCTTGCAACATTGCAGAAACTGTGATCGTAGCTTCACTCCACTGACGAAACTTGTGATGGGCCGAGTTCTGGTGGTCGCAGGCCATTCAGATGAGAAGAACGTCTCGTGCCGCGCAAGGTATCAATCATCGTCCGTGCATATATGAACATTTATTTATTTTCCAGTAAAAATATGGATGATTTTCGAAATCAACTACTTAATACTAACATAGGCTACAAATGTATGTTTATTTAATAAATAATATACGAAATGAAAATAATCTTTAAAAATAGAAAATGTATTATTAATGTTCAGGGAAATCCTATGGAAGAAGGATCTTGACTACGATACGGGGAAATGGCAGAAGATTGAGACGACGCTCTTCACAAGCGACGCTGTTCACGTGCAGTGCGTGAAGGAAGCGACAAACTTCGAGGGCCAAAACATTTTCTACAGCTTTGTGCACCACCAGATTTACAGGTTGACTTTATTGTCTCTTGTCCTGACATCAAGTAGTATCCACACAGAAAAAATTGTTTGAAATAACAATTGTTTTGGCGCGAAACTGAAACAATATTGTTTGATATATGAAACAATTAAAAAAATTGTTTGATATATCAAACAATTTTGTTTCTGTTTCGCGCCGAAACAATGCTGCTTCAAACAATATTTTTTGTGTGTCATATATATGTCGCCCGGTGTTCTCCATACACACAAAGAGTTGTATGATTGTTGCTTTATCCGCCATGCCGTCCGTTCAGTGGCAGAAAGAGAACCAGAAAGAAACAATACAGAAACTACCCAGAGCGAGAGAGAGATATAAAGGGGCGTGGCTTAAGGCCTCTATCGCGGCGGCCGGCACAATATATACAATATATAATCTTCCTTGTCAGAGATCCCAAGACTGGCGTGGATGCCAAGATTGAGGAGGCGGCGAAGCGTCATCCGAGGCCGAATGTTCACATCATTCTACTCGATTCCCTCGGCAACTCTGCAATTAGAAGGTTGTTGTTTTTTTGTTGTATTTGCTCGTGCTTTATTTACCCCCTATTTTACCATTAAAATAATTTATTGTTTTAATTTATACACATTTTTCATCAAAATTATAGATTTAATTTTCCACAATTTGTGATTGTAGACTGATGCCGCGAGACCTTTCCTTCATGAGGGGCGAACTGGGCGCCGTCGAATTTCGTCACCTCAACAAAGTCGGCGAGAATTCGAGACCGAACGGAGCCGCGTTTTTACTTGGTCTTATCCTTTTTTCGTTATATTTTTTACCGAGAATTTATTTAAAGAAGGGCGATCACCGAAAAATATTCAATGCAGGTTCGAATTGCGGCGTCTGCCCTGTGATTTCTCACTCTCATTCTCTCGTGCTATTTCGCACATGTCGCACAAACCCGCGGCGTGAAAATAAATGAGAGTGAGAAGGGCCGCGGCAATTTAAAATATCACATAATTTTTTGGTGATCGTCCTCCTTTAATAAAAATAATTTTATGCAAAAAATTTTTTTAAATAAAAGTATTTAAATATTTTTAAACAATTTATGCGACAATTGATTGATATGATAACACCAGGCTTGCAACTCGAGACTTTCGACCGTTCTCTGCTCAATTTACCGTCCGTTCCCGCCGACTACAACAGCAGCTTCTTCTGCAATTCACTGGATCTCGACAAGCCGAAAATGGTGATACGCGAGTTCCAAAAGGTAACGTCTAATTGTAAGATGAGATGCCGTCATCTTATTTATCATTGATGTTCGTCATCTTATTTATCAGCAGCGTGGCTACGTGACAATGCTCTCGGATGACTGGTCCCAGGGCGTCTTCAACTTCCCAAACTGCAGGGGATACCAGAAGATGCCGGCCACTCACTATAATCGGTTTGTAGAGAAGAGAATTACTAGAGTTTGATTGAAATATAAAAAGGAAAATAGGATGTAGCCAGTCAGTCCTCTGGGTTTTTTCTTACAATGACCCTAGTGAAACTAGAGCCCAAAAGCCTAATAAGAGGCTTCCTTGAGACTTCCTAAATTTGGTCGACCTCAATATCATAATTAGGCTCGGAAGCTTCATAATTAGGATTCAACTTTCGCCAGTCCCAGTCGTTCTCTCTTGTTTCGTCCTCCTTCGTAGGCCGTATATCCTTCTTCGTGAGCGTGACCGTCTGGTGAAGGAGACCATGAGCAAAGAGAACTGCATGGACAGCTGGCATATGCAGCTCGACTGCCTTGAGCAGTTCATCAACGCTTATCCTGGTTCCTTTTCATCTCACTCTCTCTCCCTCTCTCTCTCTCTCTTTCTCGCTCTCTTTTCTCTATCACTCTCTTTATCTCCGTCTTTTTCTCTCTATCTCTCGTTCTCCTGCTCGCTTTCTCCTATCCTACTCTATAACTCTCTTTCTCCCTATCACTCTTCTTCTCTCTCTAATTCTCTTTCTCTCTATCACTCTCTCTCCATCACTCTCCTACTCTCTCTCTCTCTCACTCTCTTTCCCTCTATCGCCCTTTACACTCTGACTCTACTTCCCTTGAGAGCGTCCCAAGGCTTCGATGACATGGATAACGTGGATGGCCCACGACAACAACGACGACGCCATTGCGCAGGACGACCGCTTCTTCAAGTTCCTGAGCAAGAACCGCGCCGAGTTCGACAAGCCCTTTGTCTTCTTCATGAGTGACCACGGAATGCGATGGGGGAGGGTTTGTTGTTGTTTGATTCTTTGCCTCTTCTTCATTACCACTGCCTTAATTAATTACCTTAATTACCTCATTAATTACCTTAATAAATAAATAAATTAATTAATTGGCTTCTTCATAATGATCAATTAGAGTGAAATTATTTTATATTGCTTCCATATTCATTTTATACGGATACAGTGCCAGCTATTTTTTTAACAGATTTCCAAGACGCGCATCGGTGCTATCGAGAGAAACAGCGCCTTTCTCATGGTCGCTCCGCCCAGATGGCTGCGTCATCAAAAGGTGCGTCATTATTGCTCCAGTCTCAGAGTCAGAGAAGGTTGTCTCTCTAGAGATGACCAAAGTTCAGACTCTCGTGACGAACATGCGACTGAATGCCGACATACTGGTCACGCAATTCGATGTCCACGCCACTCTCCTTGACCTTGTAGAGGTTTGATACCCAAATTAAAAATTAATTATAATTTATTACACCAGAAATTATTTGATTTTATTTGTTATTTATTCATACATCAAGAATGATGTGATGACACATAGAATATCATATTTTATAAGATATGTACATATAAGTGCAGTGTGCATGTATTGGGGATTATAGTGTTGTTGAGAGTAGAACCTCAATTACATGATCTTTATATACATAATCTGCATTCTTCAGAGGGCTTCCGACTATTCAAATATTGCTCCTTTTGCAGACTTTGCCCGAGTCGGACTTCGCCTCCTTTTCTGCTCTGCCACCCAATCCGGCGCTTCGTGGCTCTTCCCTTTTCCGTCCGCTGCCGGAGGGGCCAATAAACTGCTTCACTCTGCCCATTCCATTCGAGTACTGCATGTGCACCATGGAGTATCTCGTTGTCAGGTTCGTCCTTTCGTTGTCCTCTTAATTGCATGTCCCATGTTTAATGGAACCAGTACACTTTAAAAAAAGTGAATTAAACGCCGATTGATCCCATTGTTGTCTTCCCTTTGTAGAGATGCGAAGGTTGAAGAAGCCGCAGCCCAAGAGACTGCGAGGAACATTAACGAGATTCTTGCATCGCGAAACTTGGAGTCGCTCTGTCACAAAATCGAAAGCGCTTCAGTGAGCAATGATTACTATTATTTTTCTTTCCTAATTTGATAATAATAAAAATAAAAAAGTCGTTTCACTTTGATTTCAGTACTGACCTTTCTTGCTATACCAGTTATTGGATTTCTCTTGGGCAAAGAAGTATCAGAGCATACCGTTTCGTTTTTATTTTTATATTTATAGACCTAATAAATATGTTCTAGGTTGTGAAGATGAAAGCAATGAAGCGCACGGATGGCCTCTTCTGGGCTCGCGTGCAAACTCAGCCAGGCTACGGCGAGTTCGAGGTGCTTTCATCTCTCATCTTTTCTTTTTAAAAAGAATGTCAATCATATGAATTTGGGAATAATAAATATGATTAACTAACAAGTATTACTACAATGATTACGAGTTCTGAGGTGTGGCTGCGAGACATCGGCCCCCGTGGCAGTCCCTTCTTCGTGTCTGCATCCACTTCATTCGCCAGAGTCAACCAATATGGACATGATGCGGACTGTCTGACAAGCACAGGATTCGAGGACATGAGACCCTATTGTTACTGTAAATAGATACATAATATTGGACGAGATATGTCATTGTTAGGTAACGGAAGTACGTGATATTCTTCTGAAGTACATTAATTTCTGCTCTGTCGAATCCATGATTCTTTACCAACAGCTTTTCTCTATCTTACTTTTATCCAAGTTACTGTAATACATATATCTTTTGTTTATTGTCTCTCGTTTTGCATTTTGATCTGATTACTGAATTACTGAATTTAGCTTCCGCATAAATCTTGAGGAATCTTACAAACATACATATACCATCACCGCCTTTTCTCTATTAGCATTCCTCTCTATTACAACCCCCCCCCCCTCTAATTTGTAGTGCCCCCCCCCCTTAGAGTCTAACACCTCACCATCAGCTTGAGATGTTTACTCGAATTGATTCTTCCCAATGAACTGATGGCAAATTCGGTAATTTTTAAATGATCAGTACAGATACTTTATGAATGATAAGTGTTGATTTATGCAGCAGGGCTCGGAGAGGCCTTAGGCTCGGCCGCCCTAACCGGCGGCGCTGCTGGCGGCGACGGGGCACTCTTCTTCATCGTACACACGAAACGCTTGCTCTTCTCGTCCATCGTCTTCTCGTATCCGTCACAGCATTCCGGCTCTGACATGAGGAAGCTCTCTTGACACAACTGACTAGAGACTAGGATACGGTAGATCTGGTTAGATATTGGGCAAGAAAATAGAAAAGAAGCGGAGCCAACTCGGAGGATGGCAGAGGTCATCTCCGCATGGGCCTTCATGAATCTCTCGTTGTGAGCTAGAATTTCAGAATAAAGTTTTTCTAAAGCCCCATTGATTTACTGATCTTATGTAAGAAGGAAAAAACTTGATCTATAATGTTTAAATAAATAAATCGAAAATATTTAAGGGGTAAATAAAAAGTCGATTTGGTATGTACCCGACAGCTTCTCCATCATAGTAGAAATTGCAATTGAGCGACTTCTCCCTGCGGCCGCACCCGCCACACGGCACATTGCACTCTGTCCACTCGGACCACACTCGTTTGTCATCGCACTGCAGCGAGGGATGGTTTACATGGCGTAGTGGTAGTGTGCAACATATTAGTCCCGACAGCCATGGTTCGACGCCCGTGAGGTTTGTTATATTTTTTTGGTAATTTAAAAAAACAGATGCAATATGTATGATAACGATTTTTTTTGTTCTTATGTTAGCTACATTTGCACAATTATTTGAATGTTTTACTGTAGAAAAAAGTCTTTTATTGAAGATAATTTTTTTTTAACTCACCGATGGTATTTTCTCTCCAACGTTCTCCGGAGCAGCTCGATTCACTCTCTGATTATCCATGGCGATGTTGACGTTCACTTTCTGGAGAAATCGTGCATTCATTAATTTATTGTTTTTTTTAAATTGTTGTTGTTATTACGAGTATACCGCTTGAATGTATAAGAAATTTCACGCTAAAATTATGTTTTTTTCATAATTTTTTATTAATTAAACATTATAATAAAAAAGTACAAACCCCAGCTTCGGTGTTAAACGCGAACGAGGCGAGGATCAGTATCGAAAGAAACGCAGCCATCCCTAACGAAATTATAGAGAATAATAATAATTATATATATATATATATATATATTCACTTTTTCGCTTAAAAAAATAGTTTTGGTGAAAATAATATCATAATAATGATAATAAATATTTACATATACAAATGTACATATATTTTAAATTATTTTGTCCTGTAAAAATGTACTTGCTTACAACATGATTGGGCCTATGGAAGTGACAATGATAAATTATGCCTAATGGTAAACAGTGAAGAAAATGGCAGCGGAACCATAAGAATCTTCCCTTTTATATGTATCTTACATTAACGACAGTCACTTCCATAGCATTCAGCAAGCATTCAGCCATACAAATATAAATGTTAGATGGATCCACCGGTTGCCGAAAAAAGAGAGAGAGAGAGAGAGAGAGAGAGAGAGAGAGAGAGATAGAGAGAAATAAGGAAGGGTGTGAGAGTGAGAAAGTGAGAAAAGATGAAGAGAGTGAGAGAGATGAAGAAAAGAAAGAGTGTGAGAGAGTGAGAGAGGATGGAGAGTGAGAGAAAGAGAGAATATGTAACATGCATGCAGGTGGTGTCGACTGATTCTGAAGCAGGAAAACGAGAATTTACAAGAGAATCCAGAGAGAAAGGCGGCTATCGAAATCGGGCTATAAAGAAAGGCTTCTTGAACAATTCTACGTTGATTGTTGGTGAGCCTCCTGAAGCACGAAGAAGTAACAATTCTTCTTGAAATGACCGCTGCCGCCGTAGTAAAGTGTCGAATTGGAGGGGGGTTGAGAACTCGCGGAGCTACCCCCCCCCCTCTCCCAAGTCGCCCCGGGCAACACACTGAAAAAAATATTCGTCAACTTGGTGAGCGTAGCTTACAATTAAGGAAGCTCGCTTATTCGTTAACACTACGGAATATCCGTCAAATTGAAAGTGATGAGACTATTTGAAAATAAGTATCACAATTCGATACTTTTGTCGTGAGGGTGGTATAGTGGGTAGCGCGCCAGAAATACATTCTGTGCTGCCTGCGAAATACATCTTTTTGGAACAACTGAATGCACAACGGATAGTGCTATGGATAGAGGAGCGCGCCCCATGTACAAATATATCCGTATGGCATCCAATGTGCGTGCTTTATATCCGGTAACGATTTTTTTTTGTGTAATCTGTTATTACTTCTGAACTATGGTCATATTTGAAAAAAAAATGTTTTAAATTAAATAGAAAAAATTATTGTCTATTGTGTCTGTCAAATCAATTGATAATAGTGAGCAATTTTATGACCTACCCTTTTTCGCTTCCAATATTTCTGCTTCCCTCAATTCAATACAGGTGATTTTTGTATGTCTGCCAAAAGGGCAAAAACATCGATACCTCCGTTGGGATATCAAACATTTTTGCCTGCTTGGTAAGACAATTACAAGATTGATTTTAGATACATATATTCATGCCTTATGTAAATGACCATTTTAGTATGCTTGGCAAGGTACATAGATTTCAGATATTTACATATGTTAATAAGATTGCATGCCTTTTCGCTGCAAACACATGTGTATAAATTATCATTCGATAAAAGATTTCAAAAAAAAAAAGAAATCTTAATCCGGTTAGCTCAAGCAATTTCCAATGGATGGTCGAGGGATCCAAGATAAATTTTACATACATATATTTTTGTGCATCGGGTCACGGAGAGTCCTAAATGACGTCCTCCCAAACTGGCGGAGTCAGGACAATCTTCTTCTTGGTGCACACGAAACGCTCGCTCTTCTCGTCCAACGTCTTCTCGTATCCGTCACAGCATTCCGGCTCTGACACAAGGAAGCTCTCTTGACACAACTAACTAGAGACTAGGATACGGTAGATCTGGTTAGATATTGACAAGAAAAGAGAAAAGAAGCTGAGCCAACTCGGAGGAGGACAGACGTCTGCGCCACAGTTGGTTCGGGCAGTCATTGTCTTGTTGCTAGAAGTTCAGAATAAATTCTTTTTTTTTGCTGTGCTATCCCCATTGATTTTTGTTGATTTTATTGAGAAAGAAAAAAAAACTAGATAAATAACGCTTAAATAAATCAAAGATGATTAAAGGGGAAATAATAAGTGAATTTGCACATACCCCACAGCTCCGTTTCTGATGAAATAGCATGTCATCGGCTTCGTTCTCCACACGGCACACTGCAGTCTATCGACTCGGCCTCCTTGCACTGCAGAATAAGGGTGGTGGCATGGCGCAGTGGTAGTGGTTGGTGCATGCCAGTATCGACATCCATGGTTCGACGCCTTGAGGCGCATTTTTTCTTTGCAATATTTTTTAATGTGAAATATGGTCAGATACACGAGGTTGCTAACGGTTTTTTTGTCCTCGGCAACATTTACATAATTATTCGATTTTTTTAATGTCGGAAAAATCGTTTTTGAAGATAAATTTTTTAACTCACTGATAGTAGTTTCTCTCCGACATTCGCCGGAGCAACTGTATTCACTGTCAGAATTTCCCTGGCCTTCTCTTGCTGGAAAAATCGGGTTTTGATTAATTTATTAATAATAATAATAGTAATAATAATAATCTTTAAAAAAAAATAATAATATTATTATTATGATTATGATTATTATGAAGATTATTATTATTATTATTATTATTATTATTATTAATATGATCGTATACCACCTCTTTAATGTTTTATAAGAAATTTTTCTTTAATATTAATAAAATAAGTATAAACCTCAACTTCGGTGTTGAACGCGAAGAAGGCGAGGATCAGCATCGAAAGAAACGCAGCCATCCCAATGGAAATTATGGAGAAAAAGTATATACATATATAGTATATAAAAAAAAATATATATATATATATTAATTTTTTTATCCAAGATAAATTATGCTGAAAAAAACTTCTTTTCAACGTGATTGGGCCTTTGCAAGTGACAATGATAGTGGTGCCTAACCATAAGCAATGATGAAAATGACAGCGGAAGCATAAGAATCTTCCATTTTATATCCCTGTATTAACGACAATATAAATGTTAGATAGATCCATCTGTTGTAGAAAAGAGAGAGAGAGAATGGGAGAATAGCAAGAATCTACTAGAGAATCCAGAGAGAAAGGCAGCTATCACAATCGGGCAATAGACAGAGGCTTCTTGATTAATTCTACATTGATTGTTGATCACCCTCCGGAAGCTCGAAAAAGTGGCAATCTTTCTTGAAATGCCTCAAGGGGACGCCATCAAAGTGGATAGCATATCCAGAGCAGCAACGGAATCAAAACTACTTTTGCAATTAACTGTAAGTACTGTAAGTAATATTTTTGTTAAAGTGCTTAATTTCAAACCTCCCTTGGCACACCAAACATTTTTAGAGAGCTCGGCAAGGTTGTGCCAAGATTTCAGATACGTGAGTAAATGAGCTTTCTAATGGTGTGCTCGGAAATCCATTTTTCGTTGCAAACGAATGTAAATGATCAGTGCATATACTTCATAAATGATGTGTTTATTTATGCAGCTGGGCTCGAAATGTCAGGGATTGGCTCTGATCTGGTGGCCTGCTTTTCCAGATTTTTTCCATGTGTGTTTATGGTCTCATGCAAGACCATAATAAATTGAATGGGAATAGTTTCTTCTAAAGAATGATGAACAGTGCAGTGTTATGTATGTATGTGCATATTCATTTACTTTTCTCTTGATAATTAATTTTCATTTTAGTTGCAAGGTGCATGAATGATGATTAGACACCATGAATGATTCCTTGAAGCCGTGCATTCTTCCCGCTCATCGGCGCTCAACGGGCGAAGGTTCATCGTCAACGATAGCACTCGAGGAAGTGACGAGTGGAGAGGCCTCAGGGATTTCCGCTGGCGCCGTACTCTGGGCCGCCGCTTTTCCGGAGCCTCTGGTGGCGAGGATGAAGCTGGAGGAGCTGGAGGTGGCTGCTCTGATTTCACTCTCATATGATCCTTGGCTGCCCAAGCAGGCGTGTACTTTATGAGAGGCATAACAAGGTTGCAAAAGAAGCTTTCTCTACATGGTCAATGTCCTTGCTGCAGGGGTAGCAGCATGACGGGCCTGAATCGGGAGAGAATTATTTTCTGAACACTATTCTCATCCCTTTTGGTTATTTGCTTTCTAAATTTGATTCCTTCTGGCCTGGAACGGGACACAGGGAGTCGCCGCCGCACGACTCTTCCTGGACAGAGGAGCCTCTGAATTTTGCAAGATTTCTGGTCGTCCAAGAATATCTTTGATTCCTAACTATCGAATGTTAATTAAGATATTTAAATAAATTAATTTATAGATTGTTTTATATATTTTATTTTAATCTCAATCTTATTATTTATTTCTCTTGCTCACTTACACACAATCTCTACCGGAAGGTTTCAGGCAGGTCCGTTGACGCGAACGCCAGCCACACCTCCCACATTTAAAGTTGCAATCGCCCTTCCAGGCCCCCCAGGACGACCAGAGGCCCCAGAGAGAGAGGGTGAGAGAGAGAGAAAGAGAGAGAGAATAGATAAAAAGAAAGAGAACTAGAGAGAGCGAATGAGAGAGAGAGAGAGAGTAGACTGAGACAGAAATGGGGGGGGGGGGTAAGAAAAATATAGAAAAAAGTAGAGAGAGTAAAAATGACCAATCCCAACTCTGTGCTCGCCGCCCATATCGATGTTGATGTTCACTTCCTTGATAAATTTGGTTTTAATTAATTTAATAATAATAGATAGTACTGTTATTCCTATCATTATAAGAGTATTCGTCTTGGATCTCTTATGGAATTTAATTTCTTATTTATTTAAATATTATTATAAAATAAATGTAAACCTCATTGCTAGCTTCGGTGGTGAAAGCGAAGGACGCGAGGAGGAGGAGGAACAGCGAGAGAAGCGCTGCCATCCTTAATGGAAAGAACATTATGGAAAAAATGGAGTTAAATTTTCAGATCAATGTTTTTGTGTATGAACGTTTAAATTACTTTATCTGACGCAAAAAGTATTCTCAAACAATACTCTTTGTACATAACATGATTGGGCCAAGTGACAGTGACAAATATGAAATGTCTAATGGTAAGAAATGATGAAAACGGCTGCGGAAGCTTACGAATCTTCCCTTTTATATCTTGCATTAATGGCAGTTGCTGCATGTGTTTAAACATAAATATCTGTATGAATCCACATTGTGCCGAAGGATGCTGAAATAGAAGGAGAGCAAAAATATATTCCGAACGAGAGAGGGAAAGGGCGAGAGAGAGAGAGAGAGTGAGATGGTGACAGAGAAAGGGAGGGAGGGAGGGAGGGCGAGAGAGTGAAAGAGTGAGAAAGAGAGACCGAGAGAGAGAAAGGCGGCTGTCGCTATCGGGTAATAAAGGCATGCTTCTGGAACAATTCCTTTGATGTTGATTGTTGATGAGCGATTGGAAGCAAGAAGTAGAAGAAGCAGCGTGAAGAAACGTCTGAATAGACATGCCATCAAATGGAATAGCCTCACTAGAGAAACAGCGGAATCTGTATATCATACTTGTGCAGAATAGACAAGATTGAATATTGTTTTTTTTTTCAAAATAAATTAAAAAATAATTATTGTTAATTTTGATTGGCGAATCAATTGATGAAAGTGACCACTTTTACAAAAACCAAAATTGTATTAAAAGCAGGCCTGGACAACAATGAACAGTGACACTTTTGGTTTATTTTGTATTTACTTCTTTAATATTTGTATTTGTTTATTGAAGTTATAGACAGGGGTGGCCGGCCCCGGCCCCCGGGGCCGGGGCCGACCTCGGGGTCCGGGGCCGGGGCCGGGGCCTACCCTGGGGGCTGTGGATAATTAAATGAATTTCACCATCAGTTGAACAAATTATGTGCCAATTTATAATATTGCACATACGCATTTTCTCAATTTTGGACGGATTTTTCCCATGACGCTTAATTTTTGAAGAAATTTTTTTTGCTTTGGGGTTGGGGCCTCCTTCGGGCCTACCCGGGGCCGGGGCCGGGGCCGACCTCGGCCGACCATGGGGCGGGGCGGGGGCCGACTTCGGGGCCGGGGCCGGATATTTTCGGCCCCCGGCCACCCCTGGTTATAGATCGATTCAAAAATTATGATGAACATGCTTTGTTGTCCCTGACATTTCAATATCTTGTTTACGCTTCGAAGGCTTCTTCCTTTTTTGTTTTCATGTCAAATCAGTCTATTACCTACCTCATACAACAAGTCTTACAGCACTCGCCGGTTAATTACTTTCATTTCATGTTCATTGTCAGATGATCAACACTTTTGCTCACCGCGCCAATAATTCACCACTTTATGCTCCATGGTTCCTAATCATAAGTTGTGCGATCTATGGCTGTATCTTCACCAGCCGTGCTATTAATCTAGGAAGAAAAGTGGATCAGTGTTCAGTAAAATTTGGTCGAACTAAAATGGAAACTTGGAGCAGGTTTTTCGCCGTTTTACTATGAAAAATGGCCAAAATGGCTCCAGTTTCGCTCAACAGCCAACCCACGTTTTAAACTGGACCCATATTCAAACTGGACGCAGTTTATTTCTCTAACATGAAAGAGTGAGCAAAACTGAGAGGGCAAAAGTGTGTAGAAAACCTTTACTCACTTTTGCACTCTCAAATTCGCGCACTCTCTAAAACTGTGCGCACGATTTCAAATGTGCAGCACGTTTTGTGCCCACGAATAACGGAACAGAAAAATACACGAGTGGTGACGAGGCCAGCGTGTTACTTATTTGTTTTGAAAATAATTACTTGTGCTTTATTTGTCGTAGTATTTGCTTTTACTTTCATGCGTGAGGTTCCTTCACTGATTGTGAGATGCTTGAACTAGCGAACACCCTTGAACAGTTCTGCGCTCCATGAAAATTGTTGTTTTATTCTTGGTGTTCTTTTCATAAGAAGCTTTGCGATATTTATTCGTGCTATATTCATATGGCTATTCAGCTTGTCATGGCGATGCTCTATTCGGAGTTCGCCATTATCGAGGACACCAAGGCGATCATGTTCTTCGATCTGGCGGAAACCTGATTCGGCTCCGGCGCCAGCGAGGAACAAGGGCTCTGCCGCGCACGCCGGACCATAACGTAACCTTTCGTGTTCTATGTAGTCTAGGTTGTTGTTGAACCCACTCGTTCGATTGCTTTTCATTAACCACTAATGTTGTTTTCCTTTTGTTCAAAAAGTAATGAACTGCTCACTAGGGAAGAATATTCATTCAACATTACTGAAATGATATTCTTTTTATGAAGAATGTGTTCTATTCAGCTGCTGGCCAACTCCAACTCTGGTTTCGCCATTCGTGATGACATCAAGGCGCTCTTCTTCTTCGGTGGCGCCGGCGCCAGAGAAGAGTAGGGGCTGCTGTCACGGCCGCAGGGTACTAAGGTGCACGTTGCAATTTGAAACTTTACTTAAGCTGTGTTATTGTTGCTTCCAAGTAATCATTTTATGTATAATGGCGGTTTACTTGATAATTGAATGTTATGGGGCAACACCTTATGTTTTCTTCTTTAGCAAAAATAAATTTTTCTTACCAAGAAAGAATTTCTTCCCTGTGGGTTGTTATGCCGCATTCAATATACCATTCGATTGCTCCTTATCCGCTGATTACGAATAAGCTATCCATTTTTATCCAGCAATCAATACGGACTTGCGAATATTGATTATGTCGAAAATGACTGTATTCACGTGTTAAAACGTATTAACATTGAACTAATGATTATCATAATGAACTGGGAGGTAGATTAATTAAAAGACTTATTAAAAACTATATTGATAATGCCAGGTGCGCCAGCGACACACGGAACTCCGCTAGAAGCTGGAGGTGCACAAGTCGCGGATCGATATCTGGGAACGAAGCGATCGTAGTGGTGGCAGTGGTGGTGGCCAGCCAGGCAAGACAGGCCCCCTCTCCGCCGCAGCCATCAACGATCTCTTTGCTGTCTCGTGACCCGGCCCCCTGAGAGGGTGCCATCAATGACACTAAGGGTCCTCTCATGCCCCCTCCCATGTAAATTCCGACCCTCTCCCTCCCTTGCCGTACGTTTTTGTGTTCCTTCTCTCATGCATGCATTGATCCCTGTTTTGTCATATAAACTTCGTTGCCCGGTCATATTATTCTCTTTCTCTTCTTCTCTCTTTTTCTCTTTCCCTCGCCTTCTCTCTCTTTCTCTCTCTCTCTCTCTCTCTCTATTTCCTTGCGGGTGAAAGCCACAAATAAAGTTTTATTAATGCGCTTCAATCGCAGTGTAGCTTTTTTCATTTACTGAGTATATAAGGAGTGTGTCCCTTCTGCCGGCGAAGGTCCACAAGAAAGTCCACTCAAAGGTGAAAGTGGCACAGGGAAAGCCGAAGCAGCTCCAGCAACCCACTAATCAAGATGGAAGATATCATATCGACACTCACTGCCTATGGAAAGTGGGTTGAGATGGACAGAGAGAAAGAGCTAGAACAAAACTATTTGGGAACATGGGGACAAAGGCAAACAGAAACGTGCGCCACGTTTGGTTCTAAACTGGACCCAGTTTAAAATGAAGAGGTGGACACCTTTTTGCGAAACTGGTGCCAGTTTTGTCAAGATTAATAGCACGGCAGATGAATATATAGCTGAGTCGAATGAGCTATTGAGTCTTTGCGACCCATGGTCCCGACATACAGACCACTTGACATTCTACACTTTTCGTGCCACACTTACATATTTTACGCCAAGTCCATGGACATACAAGAAATTAGAGGCTTCTAGTGTACTCGTAGAGTCTAGAGAGCCTATATAAAAGTTACCCAATACCCCAGGAAAGCAGAGGAAAAAAGGGTTCATTTTGGTTTCTGTCGTGTGTGGGTGCAAATATCAGTAGAGATACTTTATAAATGATAAGCGTATATTTATGCAGCAGTGCTCGGAGAGGCCTTTGGGATTGGTTCCGCTGTAGTTCTCGGTGCCGGCTTTTCCGGTGCCTCTGTCGGCGTGGATGAAGCTGGAGCCGGAGCTGGACGGGAAACAAAAGAGGCAGCATCTGCCAGCGCAGGGCCGCTTCTCTTCTCCGTGCACACGAAACGCTTGCTCTTCTCGTCCATCGTCTTCTCGTATCCGTCACAGCATTCCGGCTCTGACATGAGGAAGCTCTCTTGACACAACGGACTAGAGACTAGGATACGGTAGATCTGGTTATGTAGATATTGGCAAGAAAAGAGAAAAGGGGCGGAGCCTACTTGGAGCAGGGCAGACGTCTACGCCGCATCTGCTTTCAGCAGACATTTGCGTTGTGCTAGAATTTCGGAATAAAGGTTTTTTGCTCTGCAATCTCCATTGATTTTCTGATTTATTTGAGAAAGAAAAATAGATTAATAATGCATAAATAAATAAATCAAAAATAATTAAGGGGTAAATAATATGTGAATTTGAACATACCCGAGAAGTTCTCCGTTTGAGTAGTCATTACAATTGATTGACTTCTTTCTGCGGCCGCACCCGCCACATGGCACACTGCACTCTGTCCATTCGGACCACACCGCGTCCTTGCACTGCAGAATAAGGGGAGTGGCATGGCGCAGTGGTCAGGAGGCTTGCCAATCTGGACGTCCGTGGTTCGATTCCGGTGAGGTGCGGTTACTTTTGTTCAATTTCAATTATTCCAAAGATAGATACATCTACATTTATATGATGCATGATGCCGAAGTATACTACTTACCATGACCAATTTCATATATAAAGTAATTTATTGAGATGTTTTTTCAGAAAATTTTTCTAAACTCACCGATGTTAGTTTCTGTTCCACGGTCGCATTCAATGGAGCCACTGGATTCACTCTCATATGATCCTTGGCTGCCCAAACAGGCGAGTACTTAACGAGAGGCATAACGAGGTTGCAAAAGAAGCGTTTCGCTTTATAGTCAATATCCTTGCTGTAGGGGTAGCAGCATGATGGGCCTGAATCGAGAGAGAATTGAGCTTGATTAGTCTAATAGAAGATCCCGGGCACAACTATTTTCTGCACACCATTCCGTGGCCGTGCAATTTTATGTGAGCCTTTCACTAACATAAGGTCTCCTTTAGAAGACAGGACCATTGTATTATCTTCCAATAGTTAAAATATACAAAAAGAAATAATTGAAATAAAATCGATAAAAATTTGATTTGATCTTTGGTCTCTTTGTTTCTTTTGATCTTTGGTCTCTTTTGGTTCTTTGGGTTCGAAATTTGATTCCTTCTGGCCTGGAAAGGAACACAGGGAATCGTCGCCGCACGACTCTTCCTGGACAGAGGCGCCTCTGAATTATAATAAAATATTAATTAAAATAGTCAAATTAATTAATTTATCGATTGATTGTTATTTATTTTATTTTATTTCTCTCGCTTACACACAATCGTCATCGGATGGCTTGAGGCAGGTCCGTTGGCGCGAACGCCAGCCACACCTCCCGCACTTAAAGTTGCAGTCGCCCTTCCAGGCTCCCCAGGACGACCAGAGGCCCTAGAGAGAGAGAGAAAGAGAATAAGAGAGACAGAGAAAGACAGTAGAGAGAGAGAACAAAATGAGGAGAGAAAGAGTGCGAGGAGACCGAGACAGAAAGGCGGTAGAGGATAAGGAAAGGAATGGAGGAGTCAGAGAGGGAAAGAGAAATATAGAAAGAGAATTGGAAACATAGGAATGACCAATCCCAACTCCGTTCTCGCTGCCCATGTCGATGTCGATGTTCACTTGCTGGATATATTTGGTTTTAATTAATTCAATGATTCATTTTCATCTTGTTCATTTTGAATCTCTTATATCATTTATTGGCCTGTTTAAATGGTATTAGAAATAAATACAAACCTCATTTCCAGCTTCGATGGTGAAAGCGAACGTTGCGAGGAGGAGGAGCAGCGAGAGAGTCATCCCTATGACAATAATAGTAAGGATAGTAAGTACATTTATATTTTTAAATATTAATGTTCAGTGATAGTGACATATTAAAAAATATATAAATAAATGTATATATTACATTATTTTATCTGACACAAAATATTTTCAGACTATTTTACTTGTTTACAACATTATTGGGCCAATGCAACTGTCAGAAATGATGAAAACGACAGCGTTAGCATACGATGCTTCCATTTTAGATCTATTAATTAACGAGAGAAGCAGAACGCGTTTAGCAATAAAATTCAAATGTTAGATAGATCCACCGGTTGCCGAATGATGCTGAAACATCAGAAGAGCAAGAATCTACAAGAGAATCCAGAGAGAAAAGCGGCTATCGCCATCGGGCAATAAAGACAGGCTTCTTGAACAATTCCATTGCTGTTGATTGTTGAGGAGCCTCCGGAAGCAAGAAGAAGAAGTAGCGTTGGTTCTTGAAATGTATGAAGGGACACGCCATCAAATGGAATAGCCTCTCCAGAGCAACAGCGAAAGCTGTATCTTTTTTCTAAAGTAGGATTGCAAAGAATTGTAATTATAATTTTTTTGGCAATTATTTCATCAGCGTCATTGGGTAGTCAAAGTTCTTCCAATATCAAAGTTACACATCACCATCTCCAGCATGATCTACTTCCAGGAGGCTGGCAATTGAACCAACTCGCGAAAGCAAATGTCATCCTTGCTTTTCTTGGATCGGAAACTATATTTTGTTCGCTCAACTGTGGCAATAAAAAAATTTTCTAATTAGCTCCCGGCCTGGTAGAACTCACAAGCTGACTGCCAGAGGACGAACTCGGATAACTTCTTCTTCCCAGACATTTTCTTGCAATCTTGTTTACACTGTCAAGATTTCTTTTTTATTATGTGATAAGTACCGTTTTTTATTTATTCATATGCCCCATCATGTGTTTTTTCCCTTCCTTTCATTTCCAATCGTCCTTCCTCCGTGTTTCTTTTACGATTAAGTTAATAAAATTTTATCACGAAACCTCTTCAGAACTCGGCTGTTATTTACTTTCTTCTTCGAGTGGTTTCCTGTGACGACTTTGATAGATTATAGAATGTAATTTTTGCTAGGAAAAAGATTCACTGCTTTATTTGACCTAAAGATGGAGAAAGCAATACGAGATGGATAGAAGAGGAGAGGGGTTGTACTCGATGGGGAGGTTCTTGCGGCGGACCATGCCGTCGCCCTGGAACCACTCGCGGCGGAACTGCTTGGCGGCGCCGTCTGGGGTGTTGGTCCACTCGATGGTGATGCGGTCGTTGTTGGTGTCCTCCTGGAAGTAAAATAAGTGAAATGATTTGTTTATTTTTTAGCTATTTGGATTCTTGCCACCTTCCTAATAAATAAAAATTACCTGGCCATAGGCGAAGGCATCGCAGGAGACAGCAACGAGGACGGGCTCCTTGGGGTCGAGGACACCGCTCGCGGGGTCGACTCCCAGACGCTTCATGTTGGTGGTCTTGAAGGCCCAGCCGATGCGGCGGGCAGAGCTGTTGATCACCTGCAATAGAATGTTGAAACTCCATTACAGGGAGGAGAAATAATGAGGAGTAAAAGGAGGAGAAAATGCTAGTATTACAGGAGAGGGCGTTATAATTTAATTATTTTACGGAGAAAAAAAAACTCAACCTTGATGTGGTAGGTGTGCTTGTCATCGTAGGGCGCGTTGAAGACGACCTTGGAGTTGGGCTGAGTGGCGATGTCGCCGGGGGGAACGGACTGGGCCATTTCCGCGGGAGCGAAGGCAAAGGAAACACAGCCGAAGACTGATGGAGAACCCTTCGACTCGGCTCTTTTATACTGCAACTTGGATATGCAAAACTACACTTTCCACATAAATAGTGCAGTTTAATATAATCATATTAAACAAAATTTATTATTCTCTATTACTCTCCATTTAACATTGTATTTCTCAAGACTGATTTGACAATCGTAAGAAAATATTCAAAAATGTACTATCAAAGCGAATGGCATGAAAATATCCGAGTATAATTTAACATTGTTATGAAACGCTCGAAGAGTGCTGAGAATTTTTAGACACTAATTTGCATTTCAAATTGGAAGATAATATTTGTGCTTGTTGAACTCGCGTAGTTCATAAAGCGAACGTCAGAAAGATGGCGCTTAAAACAAATTATTTTTTTTTCATTTTTCAATTATGTATGCCATTAGCAATATTCTATGAGATGGTTGAAATTGTTGTAGTCATTTTGAAAATCCGATCTCGCTACCATTATTCTCCTCATTCGGCTCCGCATTTTTTTCAGAAGACGGTCGAAATTTAGATGTCATAAAAACTAAACATAGACGAGGGGGAAAGCGCGGAATCGTTAAAGATGAGAGTTGCAGATAGCGAGAAGTAGTGACAATTAATTATTGTCCAGGCAATTAAAACAACTCGCGAAATCAAATGTCATAATTACTTTTCGGGGATGGGAAATGATATTTTGTTCGCACAACTGCGCGAATAAAAAAATGCTGTTTATTTAGCTCCCGGCCTGACAATCACAAGCTGTCTGCCCGAGGACGATCTCGACTAAAAGAAGGGAAAATCACAAATAGTACTAATGTAAGCAACTTCTTCAGAGACATTTTTCTTACAATCTTGTTTACACTGTCAAGATTTCTTATTTTATTATGTGATATGGTTTTTTTTAAATTTGTTTATATGTCCCATCATGTGTTTTCTCCATTCTTTTCATTTCTCAGCTTCCTGCTTCCGTGTTTTTGTTTTTTTTTCCGGGCAGGAAGCTAAATATATTCCATTTTTAATCGCGCTTTTGTGCGAAGGAAAGATCTTTTCTGATCCATTGGGAAGCAAGGATGGAATTGGAAATTTTAAATAGACTTTTTGATAATTTTAATGGGATCTCCTGAGCAGATATAAACCCGGTGCTTGCTTTACTGCACAATCAATAAACTGTTCTCTGTCAGTGGGAAAGAGTGGGAGGAGAGATACGTAGGGCAGAGCTGTCGAAACGTGATACTGTAAACAAACTGTCGGACACACTGGTGCCATAACGACTATTGCAGGCTTGCATCTTCACTCGGTCAAAGTGCACTCGTCCTTTATTTCGTCGATTCTCGCCTTATTCCTATTTAACTTTCGTTGATAATATGTCATAATTTCGAATGGCATTCGAATAGCATTCTTTCATTTTTTTTAATTATCAATTTAAATAATTTCCCTAGTTTAAACACTTTTTAATGGTTTTTTTTTCTAAATACTTATTTTAACATTCTCCTTACATTTTCCTGGACCTCATTCGAATGCTGAGTCTGTTGAATAAGTCTACGTTGCTCCCACTTCTTCCTCTTCTCTCTCTGCTTCTCTCGACTCTCCTCCTCTCTCGTTCTTCTTCTGTCTCTGCCATCCGTCTTAGGCGAGAGGACTACGACGAGGAAGGAGAGGGTGTAGACAGCGATGGCAGTGAAGACTACTCGGGTAAGAGAGAGAGAGAGAGAGAGAGAGATGGAGGGAGTGATATAGAGAGAGAAAGGGAGAGAGAGAGAGCAAGCGCGAGAGAAGTTAGTTAGCATTGAATATAAGATGCAAACCAGAATTACCCAGTTTTAAAAGGTATTCTGTGCGCTTAACAACGTTCTTCTGTAATAAAAAAAAAAGTATAGAAAATGCCGAATCACCGGACGAGAAGAAGGGCGACGAAGACTCGAAGCCCTACCACAACGTAGCCAGCCAGCTCGAGCAGGACCTCTTCAAGAAGGTCGCGCGAGCCATTTGTTATTCCGTCATTTATATTCCGTCCATCTGTTTCTTAAATCGATCGGATTCTCTAGAATTCTTGCCAGAAAGTGGCTGCGAGAAGGAAGCAAAGGTCATCTAGAAACTCTATTTTTTCACGAATAAAATTTAGAAAAGGTTTAAAAGAGACGCTTCAGATGCAAGAAGGCACTCCATTCGATCCGAAAAGTGCGAAACGATTTGAGGTTTGAAAGGTTTTCTTTCGATTTTTTTTGCTCCATTTTATAATAGTTCTGTGTTATTACGGTTCATGCTTGCTGAATCTTCATTCGTACATCTCTTATCTCGTATTTCACCTTATTTTTACCCTATCTCTATCGCACTCTACTCCATCTGTCATTCTCTTTCTCTCCCCCCCTCTCTTCTCTTTCTCCATCTCTTTCTATCTCTCTCTCTCTATTTCTCTGTCTCTCTACCAGGTCTACTTCGTGCTCCACAGCGTAGACCACGCTTTCCTGGACGACCGCGCTGGTCTCTTCCATCTCAGCGGCCGTTTCTGCCTGGTAATTTTTGTTTGCAAAATCATCTATTTTTTAGACATCTATTTTTACAATTTATTTTTTAAAAAAATAGAGCGAAAATGTATGTATATAAATGTGAATGTCAATATCTATACTAAAATTAATGAAATATTATTATTAAATAAATAAATATATAGATATATTTATATTTATATTTAACTTGTTTAATTTCTTTTCTTTTTGCACGTAGGCCTGGAACGACCGCCGTCTGTCATGGTCGCCTGCTGACTATGACGGAGGTCCATGGTCAACTTCAACGCGTGGGAACTGTGGTTTCCGCGATTCTACGCGCTCAACAAGTCTCTTTTTTTCTCTCTCTCTCTCACCATGTCTCTCACTCCCTCCTCTCTAGCGCTCTCTCGCAGTATTTCTCGCTCTCTTTCTCTCTCTCTCTCTACCTCGTTCACAATCAGCCTCTCTTTCTCTTTCTCTAACTTCCCCTTTCCAGTTTCTCTCTTTCTTCCACTTTCTGTCGCTCTCTCTCTCTCTCTCTCTCTCTCTCTGTCTCTGTCTCTCTCTCTTTCTCTCTCTCTTTCCCACCGCAATCTCTCCCTTTTCTTTCTATGCAAGATAAAACTTCTATGCTTCAGCGTCTTCAGCAACCGCCTCCAGAGCGAGATCTCTTCGATGTCCCTTCGGATCTACACGAGCCGCGCAGCAGAAGGAGAGGTTTGTGTCTTGCGTATTTCGCAATGAAAAAATTCTTATCAGAAATTCAATCTATAGAGAGGTGGGAGTCCGATGGAAGAGAGAGAGAGAGAGAGAGAGAGAGAGAGAGAGAGAGAAGGAGAAATAGAGAGAGAAATACTGAGGAAGAGAGAAAGAGAGTGCGAGAGAGAAAGAGAAGCAGACTTTTCAGAGCGCAGTCGTGGTCGGCTGTCCGAGCTTCTCCATGGCGGTTCGATGCGACGTTGGGTTTTTTTCCTCTTTTAACTGTTCTTGGTCTTTTAAATGTAACAAATTTTAAATGGCATATTTTTCTTCAAGCCAAGATAAAGAGAACTGAAATAGCCTCGTTTAATAAAGTTGTCTTCTGATGGAAAATCGAAAAAAAAAATTAAAATGTGAAAAAAAGTTGAATTTTTTTAAAGGAACTATCCGGCGAATGATTATACAGTAGCGCTAGAGAGACAGTTTGAATGCGCGCGCTCATAAAGTTGCCTGTCGCTCGGTCGAGAGAGCGTGTGAAATAGGAGGGCGGCTATGACCTACCGTAACCAATTCTCTACCCGCCAGTTTTCACGTTACTATTGCTCAGAAAGTAATGGGAGAAAATCGCCCAAACTTTCTGTATTTATGTTTTAAGCCAAGATGAGCTTATCCACACAGAAAAACAGACATGTTAACTATTCCCCGGAATGAATAAATAATAAATAAATAATCAATAAATCAATCACTCAATAACCCAGTAATTAATTAGTCCAATTAAATTAATTAAATTAATAATTAATTAGTTAATTAATTAATTAATTAAGGTAGACGCGTCTGCCTTCCCTGACGACACGCAGACGTGCCGCATTGTGCTGGCCGAGCATGCGACGACGGCAGAGGAAGGCGTGCAGCCCGTCGT
>CALZFC010000103.1:917500-952500 GCA_945643635.1 Allodiplogaster sudhausi
AAACATATAAACATGGGCACCTCGACACCGTTTTCCGGCACGTCGAACGACGTGTTGAGGAGATGGCGCTAGAGCACGAGCGCCGTTGCGACCTGGACGGCGCGTCCACCACCGAAGGCGTCCATGACGAGGACGCGATGGTTGCGGTGGTCGAGCAGCGCCGCGAAGGCCATCTCCATGAGGCCACGCATCATCTCCTGAAGGGATATCGTACAGGTCTGGAACTATGTTATGAAATGAAGGGATATGGTATAGGCTTCGAGCTAGATTTAAACTAAAGGAATACTGTATATGCTGGGAGCTATGCTATGAAATGAAGTGATAGGCTCGGAGTTACGGCTTGTTTTGAAAGGATACGGTATAAGCTTGGAGCTAGTGTACAAACTCAAGGATTACGTTATAGACTTGGAGCTAAGGTATGCATAAACTCAAGGATAACGGAATAGGTTTGGAGCTAAAGAAATGATTGGTGGAAATGGTTGTGGAATGCACCGAGATGCAGTTCGTATCACGCGGCATCTCTCGCTCGGGCCAATTCGTGACGTTGTAGAGCTCGACGCTCGCCTGCTTCACGAGAGTGCTGTCGACGCTGCCTGCCTTTTGACCTCTGCCTTTTGACCTGTCCAATGATGACATTATCACAGTCCGTGATGACGTTTGCATGAAGACGCGGCAGTCCCGCGGGTGCCGGAAGCGCCGTCGCCGCCGTCTGCGGAGTCGAATAGCTGCATATGGACGAATTAATTAATGAGAATAATTAATTAATTAATTAATGAGACAGAAATTGAAGTTGAATCGAATTGAGTAAACTTGTCCAGAAAAGGTTTTGAAATTTGGAGAAATTTAAATTTCCCGCCAAGAAATTTTATAGATCGAACCGCTGCACGATTCGCTGCTCCACGCCAATGAGCTTGACTGCTCCATTTTCGTCCTCCTCTCCGTCAGCCGCCGGAAGCACAGGCTTGGGCGGCATTTCAAAGACTGCCTTAAATTAAGCACGCCTTAAAAGTGGACGAAACTCAGCTGTGATCGATTCGATTTTTTTTCTAACTATTCTAAAATACACGCTCCCTCGCCCTTGTGGAGCGCGCGAATTCAAGATTGAGTTTTTTTTTCTTTTTTTTCTATTAGCTAATGGTAAGTTTTCAGTGCCCAGAAGTTTTAGCTGCCTTAAGGCTCTTCAATAGACCTTCTAATTGCAAAGAAAAAAATAATTTCGCCTTCGCAGTGTGATTCAGCACGAGAGGAACGTCGACCTTGCCAAAGCGTTCATTGACTCCTGCAACAATATATTGCTTTGAGTTTTAATGATCAATTAAATGATTGAGGCCTACCAGATTTGGTGTGATGTCATAATACAGTCTTTTATATATAATTGACTTTCAATGTTAAACGAGAAGTTGCTAAGACAGCTGAGTTGGTTAGATGTAGATATTATCTACAGATGATCAGGGGTGGCCGGGGGCCGAAAATATCCGGCCCCGGCCCCCAGAGTCGGCCCCGGCCCCAGGGGCCGGGGCCCGGGGCCGTCCACCCCTGGAGATGATCTTAGATATTTATGTAGCTAACCCTCCGCTGTGTACTTCATCTCATTCTCGGTCGAAACATCTTTTGACATTTTGCACATGTACTGAATAAAAAAAAACTTTTTTTTTAAATGTATTTAATTATTATTTAAAAATTTATGATTTTGCTTAAAATTAACAAGCCTCCATTACCATCCAATCAAACTTCTCGTATGGCGATGGTGGCTCTCTCTTCTTTTTCTCCTCTTCCGCCTTTTCCTTATCCTCCGTTTCTTTCTTCTTTTTCTCCTCCTCTTCCTCCTCCTCCTTCTTCTTCTTCTTCATCCACGAAAGAACGCACCAGATCACTGCAAATATTTTTAGAATTTTTTTATTGTTTTTATTTTTAATTATTGTTTTTATTTTTTTTTTCTTACAATGAATTATGTACACTAATGAAAAAAACGTGACCTCAATTTATTATGTTCGCGCCAAAAGAGCGCGAATTTAAATGTAAGTTTTTTTTCTGATTTAGAAATCCTCGCACCAGCCACGGCCACTCCGACGGCGAAAAGAGCAGAGACTCCGATCAAGGCGTACTTGACAGCCGCGCTGCTGTCGTCGTTCTGAAGAGAATTATAATACAATAAATAATAATTATTAATTAAATGTCAATGAATTATCCAAATTTCATTTTTTTTCTTTTTTTCTTCATTTTTTGAATGGCCAGAATTCTGCTGTATTTCCTCTACCAGAACCACTTCGTTCATCTGCAGCATACATGTGCTCGTACCGAGAAACTTCCGGCTTCTTTCGTCGAATCTTCCGGCGACGACCGCGCTGCCGTTGTCTGAAGGAAACCAATTAAATTTAAATGTACTATTTTTTTTCTAATTGATGTTAATGTCCTAGGATAAAAAAATCATTTGAATAATTTTCAAAATATTTCAACTAATTACATAATCTTACTATTCTGTCGGCAAGTAATAAATTTAGACAAGTTTGCATTTTGATCATTAGCCAGCGAAAAAGTATGCTTATTTTTGCATTCGAATCACGATTTCTCCATGATTGACTAGGTATGCAAATCCTTGCTAATTGCATAGGCTTTCCATTTTGCTTATTGTTAGTGCTTAGATCATAGATCACTCTTTGTTCGTTTATCGCCGACCTGGATCGACAACTTGGAGGTGGACGGCGACTTTGTAGTCGTGGTGCGCGTCAGCTCTTCGTACAACGTGCTGACGTAATCCATTTGATCGCCCAGCCAGAACTTATTGTTGCATCTATCCGTGTCACAATAGCACGCCACTTGGAGCTCGCGTTCAGCGAATGAAGTCATGTTGCAGCCGTTCTCATTCTCCGCATTTTCGCACAACAAGGCAATCGGCTTGTACTCATCGATTTTGGTGCTATTCACTTGGAAGAACACGCCGCACTTCTGTCTGTCGCGGAATTTACACGGAATTTCAGGAGGCATAAGGTAGGTCATGCAGGTCTGAAGAGAACGTAAGGTATCGGAAGGGATTTGTAACCTATGTAACCATTGTTATGCTAAATTTTCTTCATAACGTTTGGCGAATGTAATGGAAAAAAATCAATATCGAAAAGTTACAAATGTCTCACGTTGTCCGGCATGTCTCACTCTCAGCAAAACTGTTCTGCAAAAAAAATTAAGAGATTGAGGAGAAAATTCATTTTTTATATTTCTAGGAAAACAGTCGAAGGTTCAATACCATCAGAACCAAATTTATTCGACCTTTTCCATCTTATTCAATAGTCATTGTAATGATTGTGGATTAAATCTGCATTATGTTTGCTTCGCACTAGGGGAATAAGAACACCTGCAATAATCGTAACCCTGAATGTTTCTTAAGAAATACTTTTCCTACGAACGAATATTTACTACGGGACTTCTCAAAGGGTTTAAATATTGAATTTATGAAGAAAGAGAGGTTAAGATAAATTCTTAGGGGATTAGTCTCCGAAAAGAAGAGCAATGGGGATTGGTGAAAAGTGAAAGTGGTCAGGCGGGGATCAGTGAGAGCAGGGAAGGGAAAAGAGGAGGAGAAAGGTGACGAACTGCCAGAGACGACCCAACACGACGACGAAAGTAGAATGAAGTGATGGCGAATAAACTGCGGATCGCTCTTTTATACGATTTTTTAGTAGCTGCACTTTCCACGAAATGCACTTTAAAGTACAAATGTTACCTATGATAATAATAATTCCAAATACGTAGATGGGCTTTTCCCACGTTTCCAAGAACATTTCACGAATTCTTTCGAAATAATAACAACGACTGCATGCAAATTTTACGAGTTCAACAGTCGCTTCTCACGTTCGCTCACATTTTGAATTAGAGTTAATGTAAAAGCAAAAATAATGGATGTGTATATTGTAAAATTAAAGTTCAAAATGTTTATTTAGAATTATTAATTTGTGCAAATTTCCATTATTTTATTGTTTAAGCGGTTATTAAACAATTAATTTTCAGATGTTTCACAAGGGTCACATTCGTGGTCGCTAGCGATTTTTAATGGCAAATGGTAACTGAATGAAGCCAAATAAAATAAGGGACAAAAGATCGGATTTTCAAAATGTCAACAGCAATTTCACAGCATATTTTAAATTGCTTACTGAAATAAATAGATAAAGTTTAAAAATCATCTTTGTGTGTGTAAACGAATAGGGGGGGGGGCAGAAAAATTTGAAATGAGAAGAATAGAGATAAAAAAATTTGAGTCATTTGAATAAATTCAAAAGCCTTACAACATAATAAAATATAATTTTCTATATTCATATTCTAAACACTTTTTTTAATTTCAAAAATACGCATATAATCGAATCAATTGTTATGAATGCACATTTCTTTTATAATTAATTTTTTTATGCTTGTTATCTTCCATTTAACATAAATGCTAAATGCAAAAGTGAGCGAACGTGAGAAGCGACTGTCGAACTCGTCAAATTTATCTGCAGTAGTACTTGTTATTTCGAAAGAATTCGTGAAATGTTCCCTTTACATGTTTAGAACGGTCATTACCATAAGCAAAATTTGCACTTTCAAAGTGTATTTCGTGGAATTTTCAGCCGGAAACTGCAAACGAGAAAATCTTGCACGTATTATGAAAACTAAGCATCGAGATTAACGTGCACTTAACATGCACTGTTCTTCATTGTTCAGAAGGAATTAATGATAATTTAAAAAGATCATTTACTTCCTAAAATGTAAAATTCATCAAATGTTACTTTTTAATAGTACAATTTTGTTAGATATTATCAAGTCAGCTTTATGAAATACAATGTCAACAGGAGAGTAATAGAGTAGTAATTTACTCTTAAAATTCCCTACAACGCCATCATTTTTAATATCATTTGCAAACCTCCGGATAATTTCCCCCTCCTTTTACACCTTATGTTATATTAATTTCAGGTGATCAACAGCTCTGCCCGTCGCATCGGCTGGGCCTTCACGACCACCAACATGAAGCGTCTGGGAGTCGAAACCGCGAGCGGTATCCACAACCCCAAGGAGCCCGTCCTGGTCGCTGTTTCCTGCGATGCCTTCGCCTATGGGTAGGTGAATTTTTTTTATTACATATAAAACACTATATTTTCTCGCAATAAAAATTTTTATTTTTCAGGAGGACACGAACAACGACCGCATCATCATCGAGTATACCAACACCCCGGACGGCGCCGCCAAGCAGTTCCGCCGCGAGTTATTCCAGGGCGACGGCATCCAGGGTCGTTTCGAACTTGGTAATAATAGCTATAGTATGGAGATAAAATCATGAGTCGAAATGAATTTATCACTTTAAGAGATTTCTTGTTTATGCGATCTCCAGCGCATATGTGAACCCCTTCTTGCTTTCTTGCACAATCAATAAACAGGAAACAGTGGGGGGGGGACGGAAGAATAGGCAGGGCCGAACGGCGAAATGTGATACTGTAAACAAACGATCGGACACTCATGCGCCACAATGGATACGAGAAGTCCGAGTGCTCTAGGCAATAATTTAATAGAGAATGCTCTTAAAGGAGACAAAAACTTATTCATCAATTCTCTTGCCTGACACCAGGGTCAGAAAGCATGTATGTATTTAGAATTAAAATCGATAATGGTTGGATGCATTTTTCATTATTTTGTTAATTTACATATATCATAATTTCTAATGGATTTGCATATTTTTTATGTTATACTTTTCGCTCGTTTATTTTGAAAGTTTTTTTTATTGTAACATTTTCCTTATATTTCCGACCTTTATTCGAATGGTGCCTCGGGTGATCAATTCTTCACTTCTCCAAATTCTTCCTCTTGGGGAAGCCAGGTTTCCCTGCCTTTTTAAGCTTTTTAAAAGTATATTATGCAAATTTGTGATAAATAAATTTAATAAAATTGAGTTTACTTGGTTCTGAGAGTAGAGGTTCCAAAAGAACCACAAGGATCCTAAAATTGGGATCACATTTGAAAATTGACTTTTCCCAAGTTTCCAAGGACATTTCACGAATTCTTTTGAAATAATAACGACTGCATGTAAATTTGACGAGTTCAATAATCGCTTCTCACGTTCGCTCGCGTTTTGAATTTGCGTTTATTTAAAATTATAAATTATGAAAATAATTAAAATTTAAATTTAAAATAGATTTTATTCATAACAATTGATTTGTTTATTGTCAGCATTAAAGAGCGTACAAATTGAAAGATTTTGTCGGCATCTTACATTAATCAAATTGAAATGATAGTTTGCTACTAAAGAGGTTGCTACCAAGATTGACCACAAGATCCTAAAAATCCTGACTATATATTGGGAATGGCCAAGGGATTTTAAGCAACTTTTGTAGAGGTTCCCAGCCCCCGTAGTAAAGTCTCCTTTTTTGAGAAGTACGGGGAGGCCGAACATAGGTTGTCAAATTCTCTCAAAAATGCGCGATGAATCTCTTCGCCTAGCTCGCCTCGTTGTGAGTCACAGTTTATCTTTCTGCTCTGTCAATACGTGTTCCATTCCACACGGAATTTGCGATCACCTCGAAGTCAATCGACTACCAAATAGATGTCTTTATCACATAATAGAAAGGAGAGAGAAGAAGAAGGACTGGATCTGAGGAGAAGTGATCGACTGGGTGTCGTCATCAAAGAGAAACAGCCGGCGCAATTCACCGGGACAAAGCTCAGCTCAGACCGTCTAATCCTCCTTCTACGGCTTCTTGAAGCGAAGATAGAGCAAGAATATTCCTGCAAAAATTAGAACGAAAAAATTATTACTTATTCACAATGATATCCACTGTTTTTTATCATGTACATACATACATAGGTACATACATCAATTTTAGCAATTGAATTATTTTCATATTTCCTTAATTTTTGTAGTGTATCTATCTACATTTCGCGCCCTCCTGCACTTGTATTCAGGCAAAAGAGCAGGAATTCAAGCGCAGGTTTTTTTTAAATATATGTTGGTGAGATAACCCTCGCACCAGCAAGGATGGCGGGAAGAACAACCAAGCCGAGGAAGAGATAGAGGCCAGTCATGTCGTATGTCTGAGAAGAATTAAAGCAAAATAAATAATAATTATTTATTGATTATTTAATTTTCTGTTCCTTTTATCTAAATACCGTATTCCGCATTTCTTTACATTAATCTTGATCGCTTCCGAATTAAAAAAAAAAGGCTTCAGGCGACGACCTCGCTTCCGTTGTCCTTATTTGACAAATAATATAATTTATCGCAAATTAATATTACAGTCCCTCAATAAAAAATCTGCATGAATATTATAGCCCTTTCACGAAATGTTCTTAGAAAATTATAATTACGACTGCATGTAAATTTGACGAGTTTTGAATTTGCATTTATTTACAAAGCATAATTATGAAAATTGTTTAATTAAAATAAAGAAAATTTTAGTTCAGAATTATTCATTTGTTTAGGTGCAAACTAAAAAAAATGATAATTTGCTGCTAACGAAGGCAGCCATGATGTGGCCAATCGTAATATCGATTATTTTATTGGACAACGCGTTTCAAATCCCTTCTACGAATGAAAAGCAATATCCACTTGCGGTTTTGAGAAAATATTAGATCTGTCAGCATGTTTCTCTCGAAAACTTCCCCTTTCCGTTTATTCGTCAATCAATAAACAAAATATTCTCGAAAATAAACAGTCTCCACTCTCATCGGTTTCACACTCAATCGCTCAAAAGTAAAACAGACAGAAAAATAAAATATTGAACAGTAAACGAGCGAGAGATACGGTACAGGGTACTGTAACAATTCGAGAAAAAAAAAATGGTAAAGTAAAGAAAGAATTAAATATATGCAAGAAAAAAAGGTTGACTTGCTAATCCTTCGGAAAGCAGTGCAAAATTTCGTGAGCAATTCGAAAATTAACTAATTCATTTTTCAGGCGATTTTATCGCACACACACACACGTCAACCGCAAAACTAGACAACAAACGGAAAAGAGAAAGATAGAGAGAGAGAGAGAGAAAAAAAAAGAGGCTAAGAGAGAGAGAGAGTACAAGAAAATAGAGGTCTCTCGTTAATCGAAGTAATAGCAAAATAATACAAAGCAGATATCCCCATGCGTATGCTCTTTTAAAAAGCTCGAAAAACAATTTCCAGCAATTCTCTAATAAGCTCTCTTCGTAAACGAACCGCGTTGCCTTCTCTCAAAATTTAGGGAGATCTCCTTTATATACGTTTTAACATTAACTGTAACAAATATGTCGCTAATTCAGTGACTAATGGTACATATTTGGGAGTAATGTAGAGGGAGGGAGAGGGAGTGAGAGAGAGAGAGAGACCCACACTTCTAACAGATCCGAGATTAATGGTACCGCATCCAAAACTAGCCTTGAGTAAGGCATGCGCAAATAAGTCAAAGACAAACAGAAACAACATCCACATCCACTCACTCTTATGGTTATCCATTATTACCAAGTTAGCCAAAGAACCGAGACGCTTAATAGCACGCGATCGTGGAAAAAGATATATAAAAAAAATAAAAATTAAAGAAAATAAATCTTGCAAAGAGTCAACATATTAAGACGGCTTAAATAATAATGGTAATTTGTTTCTTAAAGGCCTTGGGGACGCTAAGGCAACCGAATCAGTGCATCATTCTTTCTTTGGGTATGCGCGAACAAGTACAAAAAAATTCGCTATGGTGCGGTAAATTTAGAGAAAATCTGACTAGAATATTGTAGACAACGAATAAAAGCTTTAGCCTTTAAGAATCATGGACGAAATATATATTATGTAAGCATTAAAAAAGATAACGGAGAAGGAGGAGATGGCCAGAGAAAGAGAGGGTACTGAAATGGAAGAAAAAAAGGATAGGGTTACGAGACGAAAGCGACGTAAAAAGGAGCTCGGCAACGATAGGGCAATTCGAGAAATACATAAGTTCTTTCTGGTACGGCGCTTTGGGAAAATAATCGATTTTCGTGAATATCGATCGGGGTTGAGTTCAGCAATTTATAATGCCATATCAGAAGGAATAAATTTGTTTCCAAAAAAAGGAAAAGTCCAGTAGGGATATCCGGAATTTGCGAAATCTTACAGCTCAAGTAGTGGTGGATTAGGGGAAGCGGGCGGATCAAAGGTGTCTGGCTTCTTCTGGTTATTATTCTGGTTATTATTCTCGGCGGCCGTCGCTGCGCCTGGCGGTGGCGATGGCACTGAGCCGGGCAGCAGCAGCTGCTCTCGCGACGCCGACAGGTCCGTGTTCGAGCCGAGGAGGCGCGGGTTGGACTTGATGCGCGCGATCCGCTCCAGCACCGAGGACGCGTCGGGGGCAGGCGTCGCGGCTTGCGTCGCGGTCGCCGTCGTTGCTTCTGGCGACGACGTCCCGTTCGTCGTGCCGGCACCGCGTGTTCGATTCAGAATCGCCGCGAGACGAGCCTGAGAAAAAGGAATTTGCTAGGCATTTTTATCCAAACATTTTTTTTCATGTAAATAAGGGAAAAGAGAATTATTTTCATTGTGCTTGAAAGTGTGTCTCAGGGAAAAAGGGCGCGAATTCAAACGTGTTTTTTTTCTTCTCCTCAAAATTCCCAACCTTGCGCTCCTCCCTCTCCTTGGCCGCCGTGTCCACCATGTCGAGGATCGCACTCTTTGGCTGCTGAAATAGATAACATCTTGTATTTTATCTCTATTCTTGTTTATTTAAACATACCCATTTTTTAAAATATTACTTTCTGTAAAAAAACCAACAGCTTCTTATGTTAGCACACTTATTGATTTATAAATTTGTTTGATTTGGCTTATAGTGAGCAAAAAGCACAGGCATAAATATCTTTGTATCTTTGTGAAATTAATACTCGACTGCAAAAAAATGTGAAGTTGAGTTGTCTTTAAGGAGAATTTAAATGAAATAAAGAAAACAATAAAAAAAACAATTTTTTAAAAATATATTTAAAAAAATAATGGTACCTGAGGCGGTGTAGATGGTGGTGAAGATGACTTTTGAGAGCCTTCTTCAGCTGGTGCTGGCGAGGCTGCCGCCTCTCCATCAGACTTCTAAAAAAACACAAATTATTTTGTTGAATGATAATTACAAACGTTTGTTAGTCTTTGTAATCGAAATGTAAACATTACAATTTGTTGATTTTTATTACCACAGCTTCTGCCTCTAAATGCATGTCAATATCTCCATCTAGTCCGTTCCTCTCCCTCTCTCCTCTCTCTCTCTCTCTCTCTCTCTCTCTCCCTCTCCATCCCCATCACCTCCTCCGGCGCCTGCTGGTGTTGTTGCTGAGCCGGTTGGTAGGCGAGCTGCTCGCTCGAGTCAACCGTCTGCGGTGCTGGCGGGGGCGGGAGTGGCGACGAGGTCACTGACGACCTCGACGTCATCGATCTGTCTGTCGTGGACAGGTCGATGAGCCCGACCGGCTCAGATGCCGCCGACTCGCGTTCTGTGTACGGTGGCTCGGGCACCGTATCAGCTGCTGCCTCTTTCTGCCGGGGAGAAGGTGTCGGCTCTGAAATGAATTTCTGACTTTCTCTCTCCAACTTAAAGGGGAAAAGCTTTTAAAAATTTCTCCGGAAAAATAGACGTGGAATCCGTCTTCTTTTTAAATATTCATTCTCGAAATAAGCCCAAAAAGGAACTCACGGCCATCACAAAAGTGATAAGACAGTATCCTAAAAATATTTTTTAAAAAATTATTAATATATCCCAAGCCAGGTATTACATAATCCCAAAAAAGATAATACTCTGCCCCCAGCAAGACGATAAACTATCTCAAAGAAATCCCCGTGGAATACAAAATACCTGCAACTGGCTGCACGGCCTCCGCTATGGTTGGCACGAGTGCTGGGACCTCTGGCGGTGGGGATGCAGCTGTTTCAGCTGGTGCTGCTTCGGGCAGTAGTCCATTTTCCGCGCCCACTTCGACCAGCTCATCGAGAAGGCTTCTCTGGTGGGTGTTGTTCTCAGGAGGAATGATGGCTGCAGCTGCGGCTTCTGCCGCTCTTTCCGCAATCACCGCTACGGGCTCTTCTGGTGGTAGTGAGGGGGAAGTCGGAAGGAGTTCATGAGATTCCTCTGCTGGTGCTGGAGGGTGAGAAGATTCTTCCTCTTTTTCGACATCCGCCGAGACAAATTCTGGCAGCAGAGCTGGAAAAAACATAATCCTTGAGAATTAACCATTTGCTCTCACTCTCTGTCCTTTCTCTCTCTCTCTCTCCCTCTGTCCTCTCATCTCTCTATCTTTTCGCGCTCTAACTCTCTCTCTCACTCTCTCTCTCTCTCTCTCTTTCACTTAGTCTTTCTCTCTACCTCCCTCAAACATTCTCCAATCTCTCCCTAATCCGGCTCACATCATCCAAGTTCGGAATAGCACTAGGTACTTCTCTATCCATGAATGCAAATAAAAAGCGCATAAGTTGCCTTATAGTTATTTTCTTTTTCTTTCTTTTCACAAACTATATCTTAAAATGCTGGTAAAAATAAGTAATAAACTGTTTATAAAGAAAACAAACCTGGCCCTTTCTTCTCCTCCACAACTCCTTCCTTTTCCACTTCCAAGTGAGGCTCTTGCACTTCTTCTTGTTCGGCCACTTCATTCTTCACTTCATACACCAACTCGGCCACACCATCGCTGGACGCCGCAATCTCTGCTTCCTGAATTAGAATAGAAGTTGGATATGATTTCTTTTCTCTAATAAAGTTATGCATTGTAACTTTACTTCTCGCATTTTTATTTGTCATTTCACAATACAAGGGATAGCAAGACAGGAGATGTTTTTGAACTACACTATTCTTCGCTTCGATTGCGAAGTGCCGTTCATTGGAGTTCTCTCGCTCCCTCTTTCTCTCTCTCACACACTCTCTCTCTCTCTCTCTTTCTTTCTGTCTCTCACTTCTCCATCTCTCTCTCACTAACCTTTCCTCCTCTCCCTTTCTTATTCCCTACTCTCTCTCTCTCTCTCTCTCTCTCTCTCTCTCTCTTTCTGTCTTTCACTTCTCTCTCGCTCTCTAATCTTTCTTCCTCTCTCTCTCTCTCTCTTTCAATTTCTCTACTCTCCCTCTCTCTCTAACCTCTCTCTCTCTCCCTCTCTCTCTCTCTCTCTCTCTCTCGCTCCTCCCTCGTACCTTCTCTGCCTCAGCCCTCGGCGTTCTCTCTTCCACTTTCTCTTCTGCCAGAAGTCGCTGATGAGTCGGTGTGGTTTCACTGCTCGCCTAAACAAGAAGCAGTAAATATTAATCAATTTAATTAGCATATAAACTTGCATAAAGTAAAGAAACAAGCGAAAAAAATTCCATAAAAATTTATCAGAATAACGCTATTAACTTCATACTTCAGAACTTTTTTCAAATACACTCATATTTTTTATTGCATGAGCACTACAAAAAGAAACCCCGTTCGTATGTTGCAAAAGATAAAGGGAAAAAATTAGACTTTGTCCAGCCCACTTTTAGCCCTATTAATTCTCTATTTTCTCTTTCACTCTCTCTCTCTCTCTCTCTCTCTCTCTCTCTTTCCTTCTCTCTCTCTCTCTCTCTCTCTCGCTATCTCTCCTCCTTTCACTCCATCTCTCGCTCATCTTTTTTCCTCCCTCTACTTTTCTCTTTTTCCCTCCTCCTCTCCCTCTCTGCTCACCTTTTCATAGCTTCCATTCTCGCTGAATCCTGCGTCAGCTGACTCTGCATCTGATACTCCTCCAGTGCCTGCATCACTGCCCAGTAGCAGCAGTGTTGTCCCTGTCTCCTCTGCTCTCTTGTCGCTCTCCTCGAGATCTCCTTCTTGTGGCGCGGCGTCCAAAAGAGTAGCAGCCACGGCGGCAGTGGCAACGCGCGGTGGCGGCGCCTGAGATATTTCGCAAATGAGAATTTAAAATTCGGAAAGCAATAAAAAAAACTGTTTTGCAATCGTCAAATAAATTAAATAATGAATCATTTTTCCTTAACCTATATGCTCGCAGCAACAAAAATACAGGTAGAATGCTAATTTCAAGGTGCTGAATTTTAAGACGAGGAATTTTCGGCATTACCAATCTCACACTTCCTTCATCTCTCCCTCTCTGCATCTCTCTCTTCATCTTTCTCTCTGCTTTCCTCTCTCTCCTTCTCTCTCTCTCTCCCCTCTCTCTCCCTCCCTCTCCATCTCTCGCTCTCTCTTTCCCTCTCTCTCTCTCGCTCTCTCTCTTCTTCTCCCTAAATCTTTCTCTCTCTCTCTACCTCTCCTCTCTCTCTATGTCTCTCTCTCTGTCTCTCCTTCTCTCTCTCTCTGTCTCTCCTTCTCTCTCTCTCTCTCTCTCTCTCTCTCTTTCTCTCTCTGGCCTCCTCTTTCTCCCTCTCCATATCCCTCTCTCCCTCTCTCCTCCCTGACCTGCTTCGTCTTCTGCGCCCTAACAGCAGAAGGCACGCGCGGCTTTGGTGCGGCCGCTGGCGTCTTGGGCGTCTGCCGCGCGGCAGGAGCCGCCTTGGCATTCCTCGACTGGCGCGGAAGTGGCGGCGGTGCTGAGCGCGTCGTCACTGGCATGGCTGGCACGTACAGCGATTGTGTCATCGGCGATGACCGCGACGCGTGAGAGAGACGCGTTGCGGCTGCGGATGCTCGTGTGCCTGTTGCTGCTGCAGCTGCTGCTGACCTTGGCGAAGGCACGTAGACTGACGTTGACATGGCCTTGGTCGGCGTCGTTGATGGACTCTGTAAAAGGTGGCTTTTTTTTCTTGGAATTTTATTCTCTTTATACCCTCGTTCCAAAAAAAGCACGCCATTATTATAATACTGATTATGAACTGTTAAAATGATGCACAGCTAGATATTTATAACAAGCCCAAATAAATGGGTAAACAATGTTTTTTTTTGCTGAAAAGCAATACTTCTCAAAATGGTTTTTGTTTAAAATATTTAAATTTAATGTAGTGACAAAAACAAATTAATAAACTTACGTCATTATTCTTGGACAGCAGCCGGTTCGCGTCAATCTGCTTTTGCTCGCGTGTAATATTCTGAAACAATTTTATTTAATTCTATATTTTTCCAATCATTTATAGGCTATTAAAACAACCATTTGTTAGGCACCGATGACATGGCATGTTGCTCAGTTTCGGCTTATTAAACGAAAGAAAATATATATGTAATGCTGCTACCGTACTCCCTTCACTTTCCCGTCAGGACTATTTCTTGCTAGGACCCTTCCTTACCGTAATATATGCGAGTTCTCTCGGGGTGCTGCTGCCGAATGCAAAGGACGGCTGCTTTCCTTTCGCTGTGGCTGAGAGGCGTGAAGTTGCCGCGTGGGCCTTCGCTAGGATAGCCTGGAATAAAGAAGAGACTAAACGAGACAGATGCAATCAGAGAGAGAGAGAGAAAGAGAGAGAGAGAGAGAGAGAGAGAGAGAGAGAGAGAAAGGGATAGAGAGAGAGAGAGGAGGGGAGAGAGAGAGTAAAATAGTAGAAAGTTACACTAGTGAGAGAGCGAAACAAAGAAAGAGAGAGAGAGAGAGAGAGAGAGAGAGAAACAAAGAAAGAGAGGCAAAGAATAAGAAAGATGGAAAAGATAAAAAAAAATTCACAATTCTCTTACTATGTGGATCGAAAATGTGTAGAAAAGATAACAAATTCCGCAGTTCTTTCTGGGTTTGAAGTAAATCTTTCTATTGGAAAAAATCGTCGACGCAAAGCAAATATAATTATAAATTTAAGGAAAAAAAGCGAGAGATGGCAGAATAAGTAATAGGAACGAAGGCGTTGTATAACACATATTAATTGATACAACTCATTTAAAATTGCATTGGTTAATGTTAACCAAGACATAAAGGGAAAAAACAAGATTACAGTATCTAAAACTTTCGTGGTGGGACCTCAACCCTGACCTCTTTCTTTGCCTTTTGTGCGTCTAGCTGTGCCTGTCGCCGGTCGAGCGCCTCCTTCTGACGGAGCAACTCGCGCTCGTGCTGCTTGCGAGCACGCTCACGACGCTCACTCTCACGCTGATTGTTGATCTGGAAGAGGGTGAGAGAGAGAGAGAGAGAGAGAGAGAGAGAGAGAGAAAGTCAGAGAAAACGAGAGAGGGAGATAGAAAATGATAGCGAGAGAGAGTGAGAGAACGAAAACGAGACAGAGACAAAAGAGAGAGAGAGAGAGAGAGAGAGAGAGAGAGAGGAAATAGCGACAGCGGGAGAGAAAACGATACAGTAAGAGAGAGAGAAAGGCCATCAATGTTATATTGATTGAAGGAACTGCCCACGCAAACCTTGGCAAGCTTGGCATGCTGCTCCTGTCGGAGTGCCTCTCTTCTCGCTGCAACTAATCGCTCCGCTTCCGCTTTTCGCCGCAGGACCTCAACATGAGAGATAATGTGATTTGGAATCACACTATTACAATAAGCAGGCAAACTAAAACATATTACTATTAAATTTCGTGCTCCTTTAATATATTATATTCTATGCTTCCCATAAAGTCAAACTTACTTACGATAGTCAAATTTTAGTGCTACCGTACCCTCCCCGTCCTTCCTCACCTCTTCAATCCTTTGCTGTGTCGATGATGGCTTGGGTGACGCTCGACTGCCTCCTCCTCCTCCACCGCCGGAGGCCACTGAGCCTCCTCCTGCTCCTCCCGCTATCGATCGATTCATTCCCTCATTAAAAGGGTCTCTCTCTGCAACTCTCTGATTAGTGAAGCAAAACTTAATATTTTAAATAATATTAAAAAAAAAATAATTTAATGAAATTAAATAAATCGACATCGAACATGAAATAATGCCGGAAATAATGACTGCCTTGAAGACGAAAACAGTACGAATCGCAGAGCAGAAAAAATAATAAATAAAAAGTAATGTACTCAATGGTCGTAAACCTCATGAGATCGCAAGAAAGCAAAGTCTCCATGTGGTGAAAATATTTTTTTATCGTTCAACAACAACAAAACGTTTGAATAACAACATAGCTGTGCTCATTTACTTTAAAGAAAGCAACAATTGAAATTTAACAACAAGAACAAAACAAAACAACTTCTCCTAGAGAAACATACCCGGCATGGTTGCAAACTTAAAAAGGCAAAAACGAATATAGAGCCTTTCTCAGGGTGCGGGTTTACTGAAATCCAACTAATTGAAATTTTCACTCTTTTTGCATAAGAATTGTAAATACGAGGAAAATAATCTAGAGTACGTTTCCAAAAAAAAATATTTGTATATCTTAAATGGATAGCTATAAGCTTAGAATCACGAGAAAGAGGGGGAAATCGATATTGACCAATTCAAATCGATATCTGGTGGGAAAATAAATGCCAGTGGGCGGAGCTTACGTCTCGCCTTACTTCTTATTCATCTGCGCCTTTCTCTTCTTGACATGCTTCGGAGTCTTGCTCTTTCGCGCTTCGCGTTGTTCGTCTTTCACAAGCTGAAAGAGAAGTAGAAATGAAAGCACTCCTTGAAGTATGACCAAAGACAAATGCTCAAAATGACGGAATTTATTACCCAATCACGGGGTGCTTTTGGTGCTTAATCTTTTGTAGTATAACCGAGTAAAAAATAATAATTCAAAGTAATAAATTCATTATCTCAACTCAACGCTACTTATCTCATTAACATCAAAAACAACTATCTATCATTATCGCCTTTACAGTAATCCTAAGGAGAGAAAGGCCGAAGGCTGACATGGAAAGCATTATGCGTAGTCGTTTAGAAGAGTGAAACATCAATTCTACCGTACCTTCTTCCTTTCCTTCCTCTCCTCTGCCGTCTCCTCCTTTGGTCGAACGTACTTGATCGGCTGGTTGTCCTTTCGGCCTTCTTCGCTGCTATCGGAATCTAAATATTGAGGCTGTCTTTTTGTAACGTGAACACACGAGAGCGAGATTCAATAGAAAGTTGGGGAAACAAGAGAGAGAGAGAGAGAGAGAGAGAGAGAGAGAGAGAGAGAGAGAAAACGCTGGGAAGTAAAAAAAAAGAAGTAAAATAAAGAGCGGAGCTTGAAGACAGAAAGCACAGAGAACAAAACTAGAGACCGCAGATGATTTTTTTTCAAATAGCAATGCAATGTAAACTAATGATGTTTCTGGGGGTTTTCGGTGATGAGAAACCCAAATCCATAATCAGAAACCCAAACAAAATTGAAATTAAGTAATTAAAAGTCTTTTTTAATATGCTAAGTTCTGTGGAGGATGGGACGCCTACAGTATGCCTGCCGATGCATGTAATTATGTCAAATGAAGTTTGGCCGGTCAGATTATCGCTACAGACGATGCATGCTCCTGCTCAACTAATCCTCACCACCCTCAAATTTTGTGCAGTTATAAAGAGTGGTCATAGCTTTAAACAAAACAAGGAAATCTGTTGACCACGAAAGTATAAAATAGGTTTTCAGTTCAAAATGTGAAATCTCCTTGATATACTAAACAAAATATTTTTGATGATATCTAAAAAGTCTTGCTCCGCACCACCCTCAAATTTTGTGCAGTTATACAGAAAGGTCATAGCTTTAAATGAAACCAAGAAATCTGTCGACCACGAAAGTATAAAATAGGTTTTCAGCTCAAAATGTGAAATCCCCTTGATATGCTAAACAAAACATTTTTGATGATATCTAAAAAGTCTTGCTCCGCACCACCCTCAAATTTTGTGCAGTTATACAGAAAGGCCATAGCTTTAAATGAAACCAAGAAATCTGTTGACCACGAAAGTATAAAATAGGTTTTCAGCTCAAAATGTAAAATCCCCTTGATATGCTAAACAAAACATTTTTGATGATATCTAAAAAGTCTTGCTCCGCGGTGTCTTCAAAATTTCTGCACGCATTTAGAAAGGCCATAGCTTTAAATAAAACATGGAAACTTGTTGACCACGACAGTATATAATAGGGATTTAACTCAATTTAAGCGGCGAGGAAAATACAGGCAAAATGTTTCATGTTGCTCTTGATCACTAGAATGGGCATTGAAACTGGTCAAAATTGCGTCTTTACCTTCTACTGCCTACCTTGTTGTCGATAAAGAAAAAAAAACATCTCAACAGCTATGAAAACGCCGCGGAAATAATTTTAAACTCAAAAATGCCGTGTTCGCTGGCAAGCTGTGCTTAAGGAACGGGTACGGTAGCACCCGGCCCGAGTTCGCTGTGTCAAACTTTTGCTTACTGCGGTCTCTAAGCAAAACCGTAGCGATCAAAAAGCTTACTCGAGTCTTGCTCGTCTTCCTTGTCTTCTTCCTCTTCGTCTTCTTCTTCGCCCGCACTCTCTTCTCCTTTCTTCTCTGTGCCCTTCTCGGGAACGACCTGAAAAATAGATCAGAGGTAAAGTCATTTACTGTTATTGCAACCATTCACACGTTCAATCTTTACATTTACCATTTTCAATTCCTGACAATGAGAACAGTGATATCAAGATCAAGTTTCTTCATTATTATTCAATAAAAAAATTTCGTCACGATTCGCCATCTTTTTTTCTTTTATATATTAACACAGCCTCCTATTTCACGGCTACCGTAATCCCACCCTTCTACCATACCTGTACTTTCGTGATGATAGTCTCGTACGGATTGTTGGTGGTGGCGCCGCTCTGGATGAGTGCGGCGTCACGCTCAAAGTGGAGTACGTGGTCGAGCTTGTGCGCGATGAAGACCTGCGCGAAGAGAGCGTTTAGGCTGCCTTTTTTACGCGAGATTCAAATAGAGAGTTGGGGAAACGAGAGAGAGGAGAGAAGAGAGAGAGAGAGAGAGAGAGAGAGAGAGAAGAGAGAAGAAGAGAGAAGAGAGAAGAGAGAAGAGAGAGAGAGAGAGAGAAGAGAGAAGAGAGAGAAGAGAGAAGAGAGAAGAGAGAGAGAAGAGAGAGAAGAGAGAAGAGAGAAGAGAGAGAGAGAGAGAGAGAGAGAGAGAGAGAGAGAGAGAGAGAGAGAGAGAGAGAGAGAGAAGAGAGAGAGAGAGATGAAGACCTGCGCGAAGAGAGCGTCGTCCTCTGCTTGAGCATGGCTTCTGAAACCATTTTTTTTAATAATTGTTATTTACAATTTAAATTTTTACTCACCATCCTTTAGTCTCTGGCCACTAGCGTGCCTTCGGCACGCTACGGGCCTTCGGCCCGGTCAATGACCACCGGGGCTATCGCCCCGGTGGTCATTTCCCGATTTAAGAAAAAAAAATTCATTCGATTGTTCTGGCCGATTCGTTTTGTTTACTCTAGCAAATAAAAAAAAAATCGAAATAAGAAATCGGACGCCAGCGCGCATCCGGACGCCAGCCAGCATCCGGACGCCAGCGCGCATCCGGACGCAAGCGAGCATCCGGACGCAAGCGAGCATCCGGACGCAAGCGAGCATCCGGACGCAAGCGAGCATCCGAGGGCGCACCCAAGCTATTACCTCAAACTTGGGTAGTTAAACCGAGTGAGTGAAAAAGCCGAGGGTAATCAATTGTTGCAGCAATCTATATCGGCCGAGTTTCTGACTACGCACCGGCTCGCTCGCTGGGTGCGAGAGAGCATAGAGAGGGGAGAGAGTGCAGACGGCTAGAGAGCAGCCGCCTGCCCCAGAGCTCTCCTAGACCAATTAAACAGCCATCCAAAACTTTCAGCGACCCTTTATAAGCTTAAGATGAATTCTAATGTGAATGCAATGTATGAGAAAGTTGTTCGCCTTCGTGAGACGGTTCTTTCAAACCATAAGTTGATGACATAGCTTAAATACCCTCGGAGATATCGCGGGGCTTCGGAAACCGGCTCCTTTAAGGTACTTATCGAATGTTTTAAATAACGAAAAAATCACCAAAAATACTTCTCATCATGGTGATTCCATATATGAAATCCGTTTCTCGATAGGAAGTCCAGTATTCGGTCAGCGATTTTCCAAAGGTCGCTCCTAACAAAAAAATTTTCCCATTTAATCGATAATATCTTGATTTCTAAGAATAATTGGGAGATGAGACCCACATAGAAAGATGCGCAATGAAAAACTGCATCTAAAAAGTCTAACAATCAACAGGCGGGTAGGGCCAGTTTCGAGAAAAGGGGCAACTACAGGCGAAAAAGTGCCCATTTTCGAAAAGACATTCCCACCGATCTACCAATCGATTTACGGGATTGAGCTTCTGGCCATTGGTAGATGCCCTCCTGAGGATTCTAATACTATTTTTGTTATTTTCGTAGGTGCCCTAGAAAAAGAGATATTCCACCTCAAAGTTTCCCGAGTCGCCCCTCTTTGTCCCGCCGGCGCCGGCGCCAGCGTCAACCAATTCTTTTGAAAAGCACATAGGTAGAAAGCCAAGACTTCAACGATTCGAACAAGATATCCCTTGTTAGCATAGGCCTTTTCTGCTGCCCACAGGAAGCAATCTGCCGTAAATGGCCTTTTAACTTTTTACGTTGTTTAATCTAAGAAGAGACTAGCGTGACTTTGTCACGCTACGGGCCTTTGGCCCGGTCAATGGCCACCGGGGCTATCGCCCCGGAGGCCATTTCCCGATGTAAAAATTTATCCAAGGGTGGGTTAGTTTACTCTAAGGGTTAAAATTTGGCTCTAAAGTGTCAAAAGTCTGTTCTAGCGGCGCTACTGGACTCTCTGGGCCTTTGAATTTAAGCTCATTAGAAAGCTTGGAGTCTTTACTATATGATATCACTCTTTTAACATACTCAGTGTTCATACAAAAGCGCGCAAAAGAGTTTGCGCACGCGCGGATTCGAACCTGCGACCCATGAGTTTCGATCTGCAGAGAAAATAGCCCAAAAAGCTACAAAATAATTCATATCTCGAATATACCTTTATCAAATCCCATGATCTACCTATCATTCGATAGCTAATTTTTGGCTCTACAATAAAAAAAATATGCGCCAAAAAGTGTCAGTGATAGCTAAGGCCGAAAAAGTGGCCTGAACCTTCTGACCCCAAAAGTAGATCAAAAACATCGAAATATCAAAATGTTTTGTATGAGAAAGTTGTTCGCCTTCGCGAGAGCTACAGAATGGTATATAACATGTGGCAAGATCTTTAACTACCGCGAAGAAACGGAGGCCCAAAGTGCGCTCCAAAAATTTGACACTTCACGGCCCTGGCAGGGCAGTTTAATGAAAAGCCAGACAAACGCTAGTATACTCATATTGAAGCTCTTTCAACACGCTTCAATATTCTCAAAGTCTCATCCCTCTCCCATCCCTATTCATAAAGATATGTATTTTAGAAGGTTCGCGCCTAACAAAAAATGTTGGCCCTTCAATCGATAATATCTACAACTTCTAGTGTCCAAAAGTTGATAATTCTACTATTAAAAGATGCGCCGTCAAAAACTCTACAATCGCAGTCAGTTTAATCAAAAGCGGACTTTGTAGATTTCGAGAAAAGTTCAAACTACATGCCGAAAAACAGCCAAAAAATGGGGTCAAAACGCGCCGCGCTGCCACTGATCTACCAAAGCTCAAAATGATCTCAACTCCAAGAATCATATTCATTTTTGGACGGGCTATCTTCCAGTATTTTTTTCATCGCCATATCTCTACCTGAAAAAAAGATACAACCCCTCAAAGTCGCCAAAGCGCCCAAATCAAAGTCGCCTCGGACCAAAGTTTGGCCGCCCGCGCCAACCCTGAATTTTTGAAACCCACATATTCTGGTAGCCCAAGGGATAATCTACAACATGCAAAAAACCGCTTCCCCGTATCTCACTCCCACCGCCCGTAATACCTCTCGGCGCTATACCGGTCAATAAATTACAGTCGACTTTTAGATAATAATAGACTAGCGTGACTTTGTCACGCTACGGGCCTTTGGCCCGGTCAATGGCCACCGGGGCTATCGCCCCGGAGGCCATTTCCCGATAAAAAGATAGTAAGTTGGGTCGTTAGTTGGCTCTAAGGGTTAAAATTTGGCTCTAAAGGGTCAAAAGTCTGTTCTAGCGGTGCTACTGGACTATCTGGGCCTTTGAATTTAAGCTCATTAGAAAGCTTGGAGTCTTTACTATACGATATCACTCTTTTAACATACTCAGGAGTCATACAAAAGCGCGCAAAAGAGTTTGCGCGCGCGCGGATTCGAACTTGCGTCCCATGACTTACGACGTGCACTATAAATGTACCAAAAAGCCACAAAATAATTCATATCTCGAATATGCCCGAATCGTTCTGCACGATTGACCTACCATTCGATAGCTAATTTTTGGGTCTACAATAAAAAAAATATGCGCCAAAAAGTGTCAGTGATAGCTAAGGCCGAAATAGTGGCCTGAACCTTCTGACCACAAAAGTAGATCAAAAACATCGATATTTCAAAATCTTTTGTATGAGAGAGTTGTTCGCCATCTCGAGAGCTACGGAATGGTATATAACTTGTGGCAACATCTTTAACTACCGCGAAGAAACGGAGGCCCAAAATGCGCTCCAAAACTTTGACACTTCACGGCCCTGGCAGGGCACTTATTGAAAAGACAGACAAACGCAAGTATATTCATATTGAAGCCGACTCCATGCCCTTCAATATACTGAAAGTCCCATCGCTCTACGATCCCTACAATTAAATAGCTGAATTTTTGAAAATTGCTCCTAACAAAAAAATTTGACCATTCAATCGATAATATCTCATAGACCAAGTGCCCAAAAGTCGATCAGTCTACTATTAAAAGAAAGCCCGTCAAAAACTCTACAATCGGAGTCAGTTAGATCAAAAGCGGAATGGAGGGATCTAGGAGAGAATGAGAAGAATGAGCCTAAAAAAGTACCCCAAAAACGTATGGTTTGCGCGCCGGCCTAGTACTGATCAACAAGTAGCTCAACAAATCTCATCCCAAGGAGTCATATTCATTTTTGAACGATCTATCTCACAGTATTTTTTTCATCGCCATATCTCTACCCGAAAAAAAGATACAACCCCTCAAAATCGCCAAAGTGCACAAATCGAAGTCGCCGCGGACCAAAGTTTGGCCGCCGGCGCCAGCGCCAATATCGAACCCAATTTTTTGAAACCCATATATTCTTGTAGTCCGGAAACTTTTACATGTTACGCAAAAAACCGCTCCCCGATATCTCAACCCCCGCGCCCGCTACACCTCTCCGCGCTATACCAGCCGATAAATTACAGTCGACTTTTATATAATAATAGACTAGCGTGACTTTGTCACGCTACGGGCCTTTGGCCATTGTCAGTAGGCTCCAAGGGTTGTTGGTTTTCTTTTATTTTACTTTACGGGAAGTTTAGTTCTCTCTAAGGGTATTTTAGTTGGCTCAAAGGGTCGTTAGTTGGCTTAAAAAGGACAAAAGTCCGTTCTAGCGGCACTACTGAACGACATAGGCCTTTGAATTTCAGTCCATTAGAAAGCTTGGAGTCTTTAGTCTATGTTTGCACTCTTATAATTTCATCAGGAGTCATACAAAAATGCGCAAAAGGGTTTGCGCGCGCGTGACTCCGAACCTGGGACCCATGACTTTCGACGTGCACTGAAAATGTACCAAATAACCACAAAATAATTCATATCTCGAATATGCCTGAATCGTTTTGCACATTTGACCTATCATTCGATAGCAAATTTTTGGCTCTACAATAAAAAAAATATGCGCCAAAAAGTGTCAGTGATAGCTAAGGCTGAAATAGTGGCCTGAACATTCTGACACCAAAAGTAGATCAAAAAAGGCAAAATATGAAAAAGTTTTGTATGAGAAAGTTATTCGCCTTCACGAGAGCTACGGAATGGTATATAACATGTCGCAAAAGCTTTAACTATCGAGAAGAAACTAAGGCCCCAAATGCGTTCCAAAAATTTGCCACTTCACGGCCCTGGCAGGGCACTTTAATGACAACCCAGCCAAACCCAACTATACTCATATTGAAGCTCTCGTGAAACTCTGCATGATTCTGAAACACCCATCCCTCTGCCTTCCCTATTCATAAAGATATGAATTTTAGAATGTTCGCTCCTAACAAAAAAGTTTGACCATTCAATCGATAATATCTACAACTTCTAGTGCCCAAAAGTCGATATATCTACTATTAAAAGAAAGCCCGTCAAAAACTCTACAATCGCAGTCAGTTTAATCAAAAGCGGACTTTGTAGATTCCGAGAAAAGGGGCAAATACCCTCTCAAAAAGTACCCCAATAAGGTATGGTTTGCGCGGCGGCCTCCCACTGATCTACCAAAACTCGAAATGATCTCAACTCCAGGAATCATATTCATTTTTGAACGGGCTACCCGACACTATTTTTTTCATCGCCATAGCTTTCCTACAAAAAAAGTTGCAACCCCTCAAAGTCGCCAAAGTGCCCAAATCAGAGTCGCCTCCGACCAAAGTTTGGGCGCCGGCGCCGACGCCAATATCGAACCCAATTTTTTGAAACCCACATATTCTTGTAGTCCGGAAACTTTTACATGTTCCCCAAAAAACCGCTTCCCGATACCTCAATCCCCCCGCCCGCTACACCGCTCCGCGCTATACCAGTAAATAAATTACAGTCGACTTTTAGATAATAAGAGACTAGCGTGACTTTGTCACGCTACGGGCCTTTGGCCTGGGGTTAGTTGACTCTATGGGTTGTTGGTTGTTGTTGATATTTGGCTCTAAGGGTTGTTAGTTGGGGTCTGAGGGTTGTTTGTTGGCTCTAAAGGGGGAAAAGTCTGCTCTAGCGGTGATTACGGGACGATCTGGGGCTTTTAAATTCAGCCTATAAGAAAGCTTGGAGTCTTCTATCCATTCTAACATACTTTTTTATTTAATGAGAAGTCATATTAAAACGCGCAAAAGAGTTTGCACGCGCGCGGGTTCGAACCTAACTCGGTAGAATAAGGTGGGTGCTATGAAAATGTACCAAAAAGCCACAAAATAATTTTTTTCTCGAATATACCTGAACCGATTTCGAAGATTGACACACCATTCGATAGCTAATTTTTGGCTCTACAATAAAACAAATATGCGCCAAAAAGTGTCAGTGATAGCTAAGGCCGAAATAGTGGCCTGAACCTTCTGACCCCAAAAGTAGATCAAAAACGTCAAAATATGAAATAGGTTTGTATGAGAAAGTTGTTCGCCTTCTCGAAAGCTACCGAATGATATATAACATGTGGCAAAACCTTTATCCACCGAGACGAAACGGAGACTCAAAATGCGTTCCAAAAATTTGCCACTTCACGGCCCTGGCAGGGCACTTTATTGAAAAGCCAGACAAACGCAAGTATGCTCATATTGAAGTTCTCGTGAAACTCTGTATGATTCTGAAGCTCCCATCCCTCTACCTTCCCTATTCATAAAGATATGAATTTTAGAATGTTCGCTCCTAACAAAAAAATTTGACCATTCAATCGATAATATATCATACACCCAGTGTCCAAAAGTTGATAATTCTACTATTAAAAGATGCGCCGTCAAAAACTCTACAATCGCAGTCAGTTTAATCAAAAGCGGACTTTGTAGATTCCGAGAAAAGGGGCAAATACCCTCTCAAAAAGTACCCCAAAAAGGTATGCTTTGCGCGGCGGCCTCCCACTGATCTACGAAAACTCGAAATGATCTCAACTCCAGGAATCATATTCATTTTTGAACGGGCTACCCGACACTATTTTTTTCATCGCCATAGCTTTCCTACAAAAAAAGTTGCAACCCCTCAAAGTCGCCAAAGTGCCCAAATCAGAGTCGCCTCCGACCAAAGTTTGGGCGCCGGCGCCGACGCCAATATCGAACCCAATTTTTTGAAACCAACGTATTCTTGTAGTCCGGAAACTTTTACATGTTCCCCAAAAAACTGCTTCCCGATATCTCAATCCCCCCGCCCGCTACACCGCTCCGCGCTATACCAGTAAATAAATTACAGTCGACTTTTATATAATAATAGACTAGCGTGACTTTGTCACGCTACGGGCCTTTGGCCCGGTCAATGGCCACCGGGGCTATCGCCCCGGAGGCCATTTCCCGATAAAAAGATAGTAAGTTGGGTCGTTAGTTGGCTCTAAGGGTTAAAATTTGGCTCTAAAGGGTCAAAAGTCTATTCTAGCGGCGCTACTGGACTATTTCGGCCATTGAATTTAAGCTCATTAGAAAGCTTGGAGTCTTTACTATATGATATCACTCTTTTAACATACTCAGGAGTCATACAAAAGCGCGCAAAAGAGTATGCGCGCGCGCGGATTCGAACCTGTGACCCATGACTTTCGAAGTGCAGAGAAAATAGCCCAAAAAGCCACAAAATAATTCATATCTCGAATATGCCTGGATCAAATCCCATGGTTTACCTATCATTCGATAGATAATTTTAGACTCTACAATAAAAAAAATATGCGCCAAAAAGTGTCAGTGATAGCTAAGGCCGAAAAAGTGGCCTGAACATTCTGACCCCAAAAGTAGATCAAAAACATCGAAATATCAAAATGTTTTGTATGAGAAAGTTGTTCGCCTTCAGGAGAGCTACCGATTGATATATAATGTTTGGCCTAACCCTTAACTACCGAGAAGAAACGGAGGCTCAAAGTGCGCTCCAAAAATTTGACACTTCACGGCCCTGGCAGGGCGCTTTAATGAAAAGCCAGCCAAACACAGGTACACTCATATTGAAGCTCTCGTGAAACTCTGCATGATTCTGAAACTCTCATCCCTCTAACTTCCCTATTCATAAAGATATGTATTTTAGAAGGTTCGTTCCTAACAAAAAAATTTGACCCTTCAATCGATAATATCTACAACTTCTAGTGTCGAAAAGTCAATAATTCTACTATTAAAAGATGCGCCGTCAAAAACTCTACAATCGCAGTCAGTTTAATCAAAAGCGGACTTTGTAGATTCCGAGAAAAGGGGCAAATACCCTCTCAAAAAGTACCCCAAAAAGGTATGGTTTGCGCGGCGGCCTCCCTCTGATCTACCAAAAATCGAAATTATCTCAACTCCAGGAATCATATTCATTTTTGAACGGGCTACCCGCCACTATTTTTTTCATCGCCATAGCTTTCCTACAAAAAAAGTTGCAACCCCTCAAATTCGCCAAAGTGCCCAAATCAGAGTCGCCTCCGACCAAAGTTTGGCCGCCGGCGCCGACGCCAATTTCGAACCCAATTTTTTGAAACCCACATATTCTTGTAGTCCGGAAACTTTTACATGTTCCCCAAAAAACCGCTTCCCGATACCTCAATCCCCCCGCCCGCTACACCGCTCCGCGCTATACCAGTAAATAAATTACAGTCGACTTTTATATAATAATAGACTAGCGTGGCGCAGCCATGCTACGGGCCTTTGGCCCGGTCAATGGCCACCGGGGCTATCGCCCCGGAGGCCATTTCCCGATAAAAAAATTTATCCAAGGGTAGGTTAGTTGGCTCTAAGGGTTAAAATTTGGCTCTAAAGGGTCAAAAGTCTGTTCTAGCGGCGCTACTGGACTATCTGGGCCTCTGAATTTAAGCTCATTAGAAAGCTTGGAGTCTTTACTATTTGATATCACTCTTTTAACATACTCAGGAGTCATACAAAAGCGCGCAAAAGAGTTTGCGCGCGCGCGGATTCGAACCTGCGACCCATGAGTTTCGAAGTGCAGAGAAAATAGCCCAAAAATCCACAAAATAATTCATATCTCGAATATGCCTGGATCAAATCCCATGATCTACCTATCATTCGATAGCTAATTTTTGGCTCTACAATAAAAAAATATGCGCCAAAAAGTGTCTGTGATAGCGAAGGCCGAAATAGTGGCCTGACCATTCTGACCCCAAAAGTAGATCAAAAAAATTGAAATATCAAAATATTTTGTATGAGAAAGTTATTCTACTTCTCAAAAGCTATCGAATGATATATAAAGTGTGGCAACACCTTTAACTATCGCGAAGAAACGGAGGCCCAAACTGCGTTCCAAAAATTTGCCACTTCACAGCCCCCTCAGGGCACTTTATTGATGACCCATCCAAACACAAGCATACTCATATTGAAGCTCTCGTGAAAATCTGTATGATTCTGAAACTATCATCCCTCTACCTTCCCTATTCATAAAGATATGAATTTTAGAAGGTTCGCTCCTAACAAAAAATTTTGACCCTTCAATCGATAATATCTACAACTTCTAGTGCGCAAAAGTCGAAAATTCGACCATTTTCTGAAAGCCCGTCAAAAACTCTACAATCGCAGTCAGTTTAATCAAAAGCGGAATTTGTAGATTTCGAGAAAATGAGATAAACGACCCTAAAAAAGTACCCCAAAAAGGTATGGTTTGCGCGTCGACCTCCCACTGATCTACCAAAGCCCGAAATGATCTCAACTCCAGGAATCATATTCATTTTTGAACGTTCTATCTACCACTATTTTTTTCATCCTCATATCTCTACCCGAAAAAAAGATACAACCCCTCAAAGTCGGCAAAGTGCCCAAATCGAAGTCACCTCGGACCAAAGTTTGGGCGCCCGCGCCGGCGCCAATATCGAACCCAATTTTTTGAAGTCCACATATTCTGGTAGTCCGGAAACTTTTACATAATCTGCAAAAAGCCGCTTCCCCGTATCTCAACCCACGCGCCCACAGCACCTCTCCGCGCTATACCGGAGGATAAATAACAGTCGACTTTTAGATAATTCAAGACTAGCGTGACTTTGTCACGCTACGGGCCTTTGGCCCGGTCAATGGCCACCGGGGCTATCGCCCCGGAGGCCATTTCCCGATATAAAGATAGTAAATTGGGTCGTTAGTTGGCTCTAAGGGTTAAAATTTGGCTCTAAAGGGTCAAAAGTCAGTTCTAGCGGCGCTACTGGACTATCTGGGCCTTTGAATTTAAGCTCATTAGAAAGCTTGGAGTCTTTACTATCTGATATCACTCTTTTAACATACTCAGGAATCATACAAAAACGCGCAAAAGAGTTTGCGCGCGCGCGGATTCGAACCTGCGACCCATGAGTTTCGAAGTGCAGAGAAAATAGCCCAAAAAGCCACAAAATAATTCATATCTCGAATATGCCTGGATCGAATCCCATGATCTACCTATCATTCGATAGCTAATTTTAGGCTCTACAATAAAATAAATATGCGCCAAAAAGTGTTAGTGATAGCTAACGCCGAAATAGTGGCCTGAACATTCTGACCCCGAAAGTAGATCAAAAATGACAAAATATGAAAACGTTTTGTATGAGAAAGTTGTTCTCCTTCTCGAGAGCTACAGAATGATATATAATATGTGGCATAACCTTTAACTATCGCGAAGAAACGGAGGCCCAAAGTGCGTTCCAAAAATTTGCCACTTCACGGCCCTGGCAGGGCACTTTAGTGACAACCCAGCCTAACCTATGTATACTCATATTGAAGCTCTCGCGAAACTCTGCATGATTCGGAAACTATCATCCCTCTAGCTTCCCTATTAATAAAGATATGAATTTTAGAAGGTTCGCTCCTAACAAAAAATTTTGACCCTTCAATCGATAATATCTACAACTTCTAGTGCACAAAAGATGCGCCGTGAAAAACTCTACAATCGGAGTCAGTTAGATCAAAAAGCGAATTTGTAGATTTCGAGAAAAGTTGAAACTACATGCCGAAAAACGGCCAAAAAATGTGGTCAAAACGCGCCACGCTGCCACTGATCTACCAAACATCGAAATGATCTCAACTCCAGGAATCATATTAATTTTTGGACGGGCTATCTCCCAGTATTTTTTTCATCGCCATATCTCTACCCAAAAAAAAGATACAGCCCCTCAAAGTCGCCAAAGTGGAAGTCGCCTCGGACCAAAGTTTGGCCGCCCGCGCCGGCGCCAATATCGAACCCAATTTTTTTAAACCCACATACTCTTGTAGCCCAGGAGATACTCTACAAAATGCAAAAAACCGCTTCCCCGTATCTCAATCCCCCCGCCCGCTACACCGCTCGGCGCTATACCCGAGGATAAATAACAGTCGACTTTTATATAACTCTAGACTAGCGTGACTTTGTCACGCTACGGGCCTTTGGCCCGGTCAATGGCCACCGGGGCTATCGCGACTCCGAACCTGGGTCGGTAGAATAACCTGGGTGCAATGAAAATGTACCAAAAAGCCACAAAATAATTTTTTTCTCGAATATGCCTGAACCGATTTCCACGATTGGCACACCATTCGATAGCTATTTTTAGGCTCTACGATAAAAAAAATATGCGCCAAAAAGTGTCAGTGATAGCTAAGGCCGAAATAGTGGCCTGAACCTTCTGACCCCAAAAGTAGATCAAAAAAGTCAAAATATGAAAACGTTTTGTATGAGAAAGTTGTTCACGTTCACGAGAGCTACCGATTGATATATAACATGTTGCAAAAGCTTTTACCACCGAGGAAAGACCGCGGCTCAAAGTGGCTTCCAAAAATTTTCCACTTCACAGCACCCTCAGGGCACTTTATTGATCACCTATCGGAATGCAAGTATAATCATATTGAAGCTGACTCCATGCCCTTCAATATACTGCAAGTCCCATCGCTCTACGATCCCTACAATTAAATAGCTGAATTTTTGAAAATTGCTCCTAACAAAAAAATTTGGAACTTCAATCGATAATATCTACAATGCGCAGTGCCCAAAAGTTGATAAGAATAGTATTAAAAGATGCGCCGTCAAAAACTCTACAATCTGAGTCAGACAATCAAAAAGCGGAATTTGTAGATTCTGAGAAAAGTTGAAACTACATGCCGAAAAAGGGCCAAAAAAACGGGTCAAAACGCGCCGGGCTCGTACCGATCTACCAAAGCTCCAATCGATCTCAACTTCAGGAATCATATTCATTTTTGGATTATCTATCGAACACTATTTTTTTCATCGCCATATCTCTACCCGAAAAAAAGATACAACCCCTCAAAGTCGCCAAAGTGCCCAAATCGAAGTCACCTCGGACCAAAGTTTGGCCGCCCGCGCCGGCGCCAATATCGAACCCAATTTTTTGAAACCCACATATTCTTGTAGTCCGGAAACTTTTACATGTTTCCCAAAAAACCGCTTCCCCATATCTCACTCCCACCGCCCACAGCACCTCTCCGCGCTATACCAGTAAATAAATAACAATCGACTTGTATATAATAAGAGACTAGCGTGACTTTGTCACGCTACGGGCCTTTGGCCCGGTCAATGGCCACCGGGGCTATCGCCCCGGAGGCCATTTCCCGATATAAAAGGTTATCTAAGGGTTCTAAGTTGACTCTAAGGGTTAAAATTTGGCTCTAAAGGGTCAAAAGTCCGTTCTAGCGGCGCTACTGGACTATCTGGGCCTTTGAATTTAAACTCATTAGAAAGCTTGGAGTCTTTACTATATGATATCACTCTTTTAACATACTCAGGAGTCATACAAAAACGCGCAAAAGGGTTTGCGCGCGCGCGGATTCGAACCTGCGACTCATGACTTTCGACGTGCACTGAAAATGTACCAAAAAGCCACAAAATAATTCATATCTCGAATATGCCTTTATCAAATCCCATGATCTACCTATCATTCGATAGCTAATTTTAGGCTCTACAATAAAAAAATATGCGCCAAAAAGTGTCAGTGATAGCTAAGGCCGAAAAAGTGGCCTGAACATTCTGACCCCAAAAGTAGATCAAAAATGACAAAATATGAAAACGTTTTGTATGAGAAAGTTGTTCTCCTTCTCGAGAGCTACAGAATGGTATATAATATGTGGCATGAGCTTTAACTACCGAGGAAAAACGGAGGCTCAAAGTGGCTTCCAAAATTTGCCACTTCACGGCCCTGGCATGGCACTTTAATGATGACCCAGCCTAACCTATGTATACTCATATTGAAGCTCTCGTGAAACTCTGCATGATTCTGAAACTCTCATCCCTCTACCTTCCCTATTCATAAAGATATGAATTTTAGAAGGTTCGCTCCTAACAAAAAAATTTGACCTTTCAATCGATAATATCTACAACTTCTAGTGTCCAAAAGTTGATAATTCTACTATTAAAAGATGCGCCGTCAAAAACTCTACAATCGCGGTCAGAGAATCAAAAAAGCGGCTTTGTAGGTTTCGAGAAAAGGGGCAACTACATGCCAAAAAAGGGCCAAAAAAGCAGGTCAAAACGCGCCGAGCTCCCAGTGATCTACAAATGAACCAATCAATCCCATCTCCAGGAATCATATTCATTTTTGAACAGGCTACCTATACATATTTTTTTCATAGCAATATCTATCCAAAAACAAAAGTTACACATCCTCAAAGTCGGAGAATAGCCAAAACTCGACTCCACACTTGTCCAAGTTTGGACGCCCGCGCCGGCGCCGGCGCCAAACCAAATCCTTTGAACCCCATATTACCTTGTAGCCCAAGGGATAATCTATGAATCCTGAAAATTTCAACCCCATAACTCAACTCTCCCGCCCACAGCACCTCTCGGCGCTATCCCCGTCAATAAAGTACAGACGACTTTTATATAAGGGTAGACTAGCGTGACTTTGTCACGCTACGGGCCTTTGGCCATTGTCAGTAGGCTCCAAGGGTTGTTGGTTGACTATGTGTTGTTGTTTGGATTGTTGTTTGTTGGCTCTAAGGGTAGGTTAGTTGGCTCTAAAAGGCAAAAGTCTGCTCTAGCACGGTCACCAATCTTGGTTTTGTAGGGATAGTGGTAAAACTGGATGACATGCTCCTTTGAATTTCCTCTCATTGGAAAGCTTGGAGTCTTTTGTCCATGTTAGCACTCTTTAAATTTAATCAGGAGTCATATAAAAGCGCGCAAAAGACTTTGCGCGCGCGCGACTCCGAACCTGCGACCCATGACTTTCGACGTGCAGAGAAAATAAGCCAAAAAGCCACAAAATAATTCATATCTCGAATATGCCTGAATCAAATGCGACGATCGACCTACCATTCGATAGCTAATTTTAGGCTCTACAATAACAAAAATATGCGCCAAAAAGTGTCAGTGATAGCTAAGGCCGAAATAGTGGCCTGAACCTTCTGACCCCGAAAGTAGATCAAAAAAGGCAAAATATGAAAACGTTTTGTATGAGAAAGGTATTCGCCTTCACGAGAGCTACGGAAAGGTATATAACGTGTCGCAAAAGCTTTAACTATCGCGAAGAAACGGAGGCCCAAAGTGCGCTCCAAAACTTTTCCACTTCACGGCCCCCTCAGGGCACTTTAATGATCACCCAGGAAAACACAAGTATACTCATATTGAAGCTCTCATGAAACTCTGCATGATTCTGAAATTATCATCCCTCTACCTTCCCTATTCATAAAGATATATATTTTAGAAGGTTCGCTCCTAACAAAACAATTTAACATTTCAATCGATAATATCTACAACTTCTAGTGTCCAAAAGTTGATAATTCTACTATTAAAAGATGCGCCGTCAAAAACTCTACAATCGCAGTCAGTTTAATCAAAAGCGGACTTTGTAGATTTCGAGAAAAGGGGCAAATACCCTCTCAAAAAGTACCCCAAAAACGTATGGTTTGCGCGCCGACCTCCCACTGATCTACCAAAGCTCGAAATGATCTCAACTCCAGGAATCATATTCATTTTTGAACGATCTATCTACCAGTATTTTTTTCATCGCCATATCTCAAACCGAAAAAAAGATACAGCCCCTCAAAGTCACCGAACAGCCCAAATCAGAGTCGCCTCCGACCAAAGTTTGGGCGCCCGCGCCGGCGCCAATATGGAACCCAATTTTTTGAAACCCACATATTCTTGTAGTCCGGAAACTTTTGCATGTTCCCCAAAAAACCGCTTCCCGATATCTCAATCCCCTCGCCCGCTACACCGCTCCGCGCTATACCCGTAAATAAATTACAGTCGACTTTTAGATAACTCTAGATCTCTACTGCGCTCCCTTACCCTCACTCCTGCTCTCTCTCTCTCACTCTCTCTCTTTCTCTCTCATCTCTATCGCTCTCTTTCTCTTTCTCTCACTCTCTTTCTTTCTCACTCTTTCTCTCATCTCTCTCTTTCTCACTCACTCTCTCTCTCTCTCTCCAACCTCGTCTCCAACATCTTCTCTGCGTCCTGCTCCGAGATGCACGGGTCTACGATGAGTTCGAATAGCTGCCGCATCGACGTGACGGGTGCGCCTGCCGCGCGGAAGAAGCGGATAATGTTCGAGCAGTCCGATCTGTCAATATCAATATTTTCAGATATTTTCGGTTTTTTTTTTTTACAAAAAATATGATCTTATTCTTAAGCCGATATATCCAAATAAACAATTTGTTTATACGTTTAGAAGATTGGAATTCAAGTCAAGGTATAACAATGCAAATATGTTTTCCATGAAACTTTAAAAATGTACTTATTTCTCAAATGCCAACCTCAGAAACTGCAGCGAGTGCGGATGATCATGTTCTACCGACTGCGAGACATCAATCAAGACAACCTGCAAGATGACATCTTTTTTTTCGTTACTTATTTTTAGCGATTTTATATATTTTTTAAAGTATTTTTTGAACTTTTTTGATACGTATTCTTACTTTTCTCACCAAAAAAAGCTCAAAAGTTAAGCTAACTTGAACGATTTGTAAAGATTCTGCTACAGCGATCGTATACCTCTTCTCCATGCATCGTATACTCCCAATGAACCCCTCTCTTCTCTACCGAATACTTCTATCCTATGTACCGTATACCTCTGGTACACCCTCCTCTCCCCTCCTCCTTGCCGTATATCTTTTCTCGAACAATACGTATAGTACATCCCCTGATCAACCACTCTCCCTCCTCCCTACCGTATATCCTTTCTCTAACCATGAGTATAGTATATCCCCTGATCAACTCCTCTCTCCTCCTCCCTACCGTACCTCTCCGTCCATCCACAACATGTTGTACTCGCTGAGATCGGCGTGAATCAGCTTGCACTCTCTGTACAGTCGACGCATCATGCGCGCGGTGGAGAGGAAGGCTCGCTCGGCTTCCTGAAATTTATTTTTGTTAATTAAAAAAAAAATTTTGTACACTTTTTTTTTCGGAAAATACATTAGGGCTCCCGCTCTCGAAAATCTTAATATTCTCTTAACTTAAAAAGCCTCTTTTCATTCAACTGTTTAATCATTTAATAAACCAACTCAAATCTTTTGCTGACCACGTCCATTTCATTTTAACTTTTTAAGTTTTCGTATTTTAGCTATAAGAACATTGAAACAGGTATATAAACGGGAAAATATATAAA